>JAKTUH010000071.1:0-29536 GCA_030556585.1 Geotrichum carabidarum
GGCAGCAGCGGCGGCGGTGGCGGCGGCGGCGGCAGCGGCAGCGGCAGCAGCCTTGCGCACCTCTAATTTCTCCACTTCAGCCTTCAGCTGCGCCCGGATCTCACTCTGCTCCTCTCGGCTCATGTGCCGGAACAGGCGCTTAAAGTTCGGGTCCATCACCTGCACGCTACGGAACATGCTGTTCTTCTTGATGCTGTCATTGAAAATACTGCCAATGAGCTCCACAAACTCGCGCACCTCCGCATTGTCCTCACCCGCGTGCTCGTCCTTGCCAAACTGCAGCATGTACCCCCGCATGGCGCCGGACTTGTAAGCTTCCTTCACGGCCTTGATCATGGACTCGACGGCAAACGATGTCACACCGGCGGTGTTGTAGGCGCTCGCCTCCAAGTCGTTGAGAGTAGTGTAGATAGGCTTGAGAATCTCGTACAAAACGCCCAGACCAGCCCACTCTTTGCCGCCAAACCCGCCTTCGGCCAGCTGCAGAATACTTTCGTCGCTGCCCTCGCCGTCCTCGTCGCCGTCGCCGTCACCGCCGTCGCTGACGTCGTACTTTTTCAAGTACTTTTGTAAACAGTCCTTGCGGGCCACGGCGTTACTAATGAGCTGGAAAAACAGGCGCCAACCCGTCTGATTGCTCACGTTTTTGCTGTACAGATCGTCGTCGCTCGGCTGGCGCAAAGACACCAGCACCGGTTGCCGCGCCGCCTCCTCTTTTTGCATTTGGCACTTTTGAAAGTACTCCGTCTTGGTCGCGCTGCTCTCAATGTCGTCCGCAATGCCCTCAATGGCCTTGACAATCTCGCGCAGAGGCGACCACTCCCCGCTGCTGCCGGGCCCGTCGTTGTACAAAAACTTGTCCACGTGAAAGTAAATGTCTGTAATCAAACTCTCAAAAATCTGCGACTCCTCGGTGCCAAACAGGCCCTGTGTAGCCAAGTTACCGTACATGGGCGGCAGCTTGATGCCTGAAACCGTCGTGCCGTCGGTCAGCAAAGTAAACAGCTTGTCCCGGATCCCAAAGTCGTCCACCACGCTTTCCAACAACTTGACCACGCTCGTTTGGTACCACCGCAAGGGTTCAATGCGCAGCAACACCCGTTTCAATGTCCAGTTGTTGTCCACAAAATGTCCCACCACCACAAAAAGTCTGTCGCGCCGCTTGTTGTCAAAGTACCCCGAATTGTCCCACGGCTTCCAAATTCCACAACTAAGACTCACTCGGCCCCTGAGTTCCGCCAACTCTTGCTTGATCCCTTCTTTCATTTCATTGTGCCACCGCGACGCGAGCTCCAACAAACTGTTGTACGACTGCAGTTCGGCAGGGAACTGCACGTCAAGGGAGGCGCAAAAGTCGCGGAACTGCGCGTACTGCGTGCGGTCGAGGCACAGGCCGCTCTGAATAAAGTACGGAATGGTGCGGCTAATAAACTGCTCTTTAGTTAGGTGTCGGATAGGCGTGACTTTTTTGGCCGAGCCGTTGCTGCGCTTGGGAGCGGGCTTTGTTTGGGCGGGGACCAGCTGCGGGCTGTCTTCTGCGCCAGAGTGGACCTTTTTGCTGGCAGTGGGAGTATCGGGGGCGCCGTTCATGGCGGCGAACGTTCGTTTGTTTGCGTTGTCGCCTGCCCCTACGGCTGCGGCCTCCTGGGCGCCGTCTGCGGACACTGCATATGCGGGGGCGCCAGCGTCTGCCACGCCCACCTCACTCTTGCGCCCTTTGCTCGTGCTGGCACGACTGCTGTTGCTGCTCACGGACGTGCTGGCAGAGGGCAGGATTTGGTGCACACGGCTCAGATGTCGGCACATGGACCCGGTACTTCCGGTCTTGTCACGCGTCAAGATCACGCCGCAAATATTGTCGGGCGAGCCTCCCGTCGCCACGGGGTACCGGCACTGCACGCGGAACGGATTCTCTGGCGTTTGCACGAAATGATTCCAAACCCAGCTGGATCGCACCACGGGCGCAGTCGGTTTCTTGTCGCTAGACGGAGGGGTGGCAGTACCAGCGGTAGCTGCTGCAGCTGCAGCAGCTACAGAAGTAATAGACTGTGAGCCATTTGAGGAAGGGGAAGCTGGTGGGAGGGGTGCAGCGGCTGCCTTGCGAATAAACGTAAAGCTGTTGAGATGGGTGTTACTGTTGGCAGGTGTAGCGTATACAGACAAACTGGCAGCAGCACTTGAGCGGTCTAGAGGAGATTCGGGAGTGTCATTGTTACTGGACTCCGGTTGTTGAGGTGTATCGGGCACGGGTGACATGCGCTCTTGTTTGACAGGGCCCAACTGTGTGGCCATGATTATAGTAGCTGGGGGATGAAGAAAAAAAAAAGGTGTGGGTGTCTACTGGAAAGGCGTGTGAAAATTGAAAATATAACAAAACAAACAAACAAGAAAAAGTCCGGGGGAGAGACGTGACAATCTATCTAATCCATGAAGCAGATAGAAAGAAGGTTGAGATGGGGGAAAAGGGAGAGAAGAGAGGAAAGAAGAAGATGATGAAAGCGGAGGAGGAGAGGAGTAGCACAAGAGGGTAAGAGAAAGCGGAAATAAATTTAGGTGAGTGGCAGTTCCGGACGGTCGCCCCGTGGCACAATCTGGGCGCCGATTTCTAAAGTGGGCAAATACCGAACCCAGAACACGGAGTACAGCGCAGTACAAAACACACACACAAATGTATAGCGCTATAGGGGAGCACAGAAAAAAATAAAAAATAAAATAAAAAAAAAAAAAAAAACAAAAGGGCGCGGTTAGCAGTGGGCTTTTGGCTTAGTGAGATCTCAGGTAAGCAACCGGGTCAAAATTACAGAGAAAACAATAAATATTTTAAAAATGCCCTAACCACTGGTAAATTACCCGAACGTGAATTTGTACGTATACGAACAACCTATATATTACATGGCATATTGCTGCTTTTGCTGAAACAACAACTGACACGGGACAGGAATACACACACCCACCACCAAAGGGAAAAAAAAAAAAAAAAAAAAAAAAAAAAAAAAAAAAAAAAAAAAAAGAAAAATCAAACATACTCGTATACGTAGAACTTATATGACGCCATTGCGTTTGTTGGTCGATTGTCGGCGGCAGCTTATAAGGAGGAGAAGGCGTTACGAGCTCGGGTATACAGTGTATACACGCTTATAATAAGAGGAGGGCGGAAAGAGCCATGCATGCATGGCACTGGGCTGGGTATGGGCGACTCCGTGAAACCCGCCGAACCCGCTCTCTACATGTGTGGGTAAGACCAAGGGTCGGGGTTTTTGTTTATCTTTGCAATGTATTGAGACAGTCGCTTGCAAGTACCTTGTGAAAGAAAAAAAAAATTGCTGTTACCCGCACTACCCGAACACTTGGAAGATCGATCGATCCATGAAATCCATGCGGTTGAAGGTTAAAAAAAAACACATATCAGAATGCCTCAATGCTCCACGTTGTTTATTGTGTATGTGCCCTATTACCTTAAGCTGTATATTTTCATCTTTTCGGGTCTCGGCCCTTTATCGCGTCGCCCTAAGCTAAGCTCGTACCGTTCATCCTCTAGCTAGAGCTCACTGTTATTGCACCCACAGTTTGATCTTCAATCAGATATAGTGTTGAGTGTCTTACAATGCCCCTTTGTAGGTCGACTGCCGTATATATGCATACCAGGTTGGTGTCGGATCAGCACCCAGGATCAGCGAGGCCATAGAGTAATTAAGCTGAGGTTGTGTTGACACTCATTGAGGTCTAGGCCATGGCCGAGATTGGGCGGTCCTATAGACCCACCTCCTTTTAATGGCACGTGCCCCTGCTTTCTACCGGCCTGGTTTTTGGCTGGCAGACTTTGGCCGGTAGACTTGATCCTGTGCAGTGCAGTAGGCCGAGTCCGCCAGTGCAAAGTAGCCAATTGGATCACAGAGTCGGGCAGCAGGCCGTCGGTCCAAAAACGCCAGGGTTAATGAGAACCTGTCTGAGATTGGTCAAATGCATATATAGTTGGATGAATAGATCAGTCTAATATATATATTATAATATAATTGAGTTGGTATAGGCCCCCTTTATAGTTGGCTATAGCCGATAGAATTAAGCCTTGATACGCACATGCTTGAAAAAATATAGGTCACGACGGAACCGATTAGAAATATCGTTGAATCAGGTTGCTGTTTATTTAGTCTGTGTAGAGTAGATCAAGGTACAGAATATGCTGCGTTTGATTGCATTGCAGAATCAGGGGTAAGACACAACGCGTACGTACAGAATTCAAGGTCCATATACTCTTGGAGACTGTAAGCCGTAGTAGTGGTAAAAATTGAAGAAGACATATTTTATATATTGGTCTGATCATACAAACGGCAGCAGTAAGTAACGAAATGTTTTATAGTACTCAGGCAGGCAATTTCGTTGCAAGATCTACGATCGAGCATACACCAGCGAAAATGCAAACATACAAGGCGCAATTCAGGGAACGACTACAATCAAGTACTGAAGATAACATTATTTTGAAAGTTCCAAAAACATCGAGAAAAGCAGAGTAATTATAATAATCATCTAGTGAGCCTTAATGCTAGATAGAGTCCTGATCAACCGGTTTTGTTACTAACGCACCCCAAACATCTCACCAACGCCTTAAAATTAAACCAAAACATTTTAAACGTTAAATAACTTTGAACTATTTAAACTCAAGTAAAAAGACGCCCAAAAAAAGCGTCTCTAGCTTTGTAATCTATTAGCCAGCTCATATAAATTAGCATTCTTCATTTTCAAACATTTCCGCAATAGTTTAGTGGCTAGAATTTCCGCCTGTCAATAGTTTCGTAACGGAGCAGCACGCGGGGGACCGGGGTTCAATTCCCCGTTGCGGAGCTTACTTTTTTAATGGTAGTCCTCATTGAACACATAACGGGAAAAAAAAAAAAAAAAAAAAAAAATAGAGTTAGGGTAATTTTGTGTGGCGATCACGAAAGCGTCGCGAACGACAGATTTGTATTTTATTATAACTTTTATCCCACCCAGCAGTTTCTTTCTCGACAACGGGTACACGAGTCCTGGACTCAATGAGTTGAGATATCTACCGAAAGAAGATAAAGATGAATTCTTTTACAAAGAAACAGAGTATGGTCGAGGAGACTCAGTATGGATGTCAGTACGAACTGCCGCAGCTGTCATCCAAGTACTATCTCTCGCCGCCGCATTCGTCGCCACGCGCCGGTGACGGGCCTACCACTGTCAAGGCCCGGCTGGCGACGGCGAGCCCGACGCGGCCAAGCTTGAGTCAAAGACAGAGCAAGTTAGGTGACAGGAAAGCGCCGACGGTGGGGTTTGAGATGGAGATGAAGAAGAGAGCGAAGCGGAGAGCCGTGTTCAGCGTGGACGCGCCGGCGGGTCTGTTGTTGGGGGACGACGATAGCCTGGATGAGGACTACGCGCCGACGCAGATTGACTGGACGCCGCCAGCGGCAGGGAACAAAAAGAAGAGGAGGGAGGCGAGGAGAGCGGGTGGGAAGAAGGGCGCGAGTCCTGAATTGGGGGTCACGAATATGGCGATTACGGATTTTTTCAAGATCTTGAAACCGAAAGGCGCCGCGCCCGGCAAGTGTAACAAGACGCATACGAATAAAGGAAAGGGCAGTTTGTCGACGCCGGAAGGTGACAGAAAGCTGGCACCGGTTGTGAGCGAGGCTAATTTGCTGAAAACGCCGTCTAAGCCGCGTGCACCCCAGTCCCCCTTCCAGACGCCCCAGAACCGGAAGTCGAAGGAAATCCCGTCGTCTACGCCAGGACTCAGTCCGCTATCAAAAGCGTTGGGCTGGGTCTGCGAAGAGACCTCGCCGACGCCCAAAGCCAACATGCGCAAAGCGATGATGAGATCGAGCCGGGCGAAATGCAGGCGGTCGCCTCTATTGGTTCCGGCATCGCAGTGGGATGAGAATTTGGATAAGCTGGATTTGCTGGAGAACTGGGACAGCGCAGTTGAATCGGATGAGGGATCGCAGGCGGTTAGGAGATTTGGTGAGAAGAGAGCGGCGAGCGAGTCGTTAGCGAGTAACAACGAGGACGAATTGAGTAGTTCCCAAATGACAGCCTCATGCAGATCTCAGAACTTGCCAACCCAAGCCAGCGCTTCATTACACAGGAAGCCGGTAGCGTCGTTAAGCGACAGCCAGGACTCAACTGCCAGCTGCATGCTCACCACACCCGGGACCCACCCCTCTACGCCTGTCGTTTTTCCCTGCGGGCAAGGCGATCCTTTCCGAACCCAAACTCGGCAGGGCCAGGTCTCGACCACCTCGCTCGCCACCACGACCGCGACCACGACCACAACCACAACCACGACCATGACCAGGACGACGACGACGAGCAGGGCGGACGAGGACGACCATAACAACGACTGGGACCGAACGCGCCAGCACATGGACTACCTGATGGGATCGTCTTGTGACGAGATCGATGACCGAGAGGATGAGTCTGAGATGCAGCAGCACCTGCAGCCGTGGAACTCGCCGAGCAAGAGCTCGCCGCTCGGCAAGCGGAACTTGAAGGCGGTAGCCGGGGCGTTGGTGTCGGTAGTTGGCCTCAGAATGGAGAGCCTTGCGTCGTCGAAAGCAGGTAGCTTCTGCTCTGATGCAGATGTGGACGCGGAGAGCGATGCCAGGATGTCGTTTCCGGCGACTCAGCAGCGGCCGCTCAGTAGGAGCGTGTCTATTACGGAGGACTACGAGGCGAAATGTGTTGACCATATGGCACTGGCTGTGGCTGTGAAACCAGGGAGCAGGCCGCTGGCACGTCATGGTCTTCGTGAACTTGAGAATGCAGAAAGCGAGTCTCAATGCGAAACTGAAGAAAGCGACTACGATGACGACGGCGATATATTTCACGATTCTAGATCCGTTTTGTCTGACCTCGATCCAATCGCAACACAGTCCACCAACCGTCAGCCTATCATCCAGCAAACCCAAACTGACTTCACCTCAACGCCATCCAAACCCCATCATTCACACTTCAAAACGCCTATTTCCAAAAGTGACCCAATCCCTCACAATCCACAGTCAGCCACCCAAGCTTCCCTTTCTTCCACCATACCCTCAACCCAATTTTACATGGACAAGATCCTAACCGATTCCATGCTTGAATCGTTACCCTTGCCGCCTGCTGAGCTTGAATGCTCGCCGACGCTGAACAGAACAAGGCTGGTGTCTGCATCTTGTTCGCCTAAGCAGCAGCGGTCTGGGGTTAATGAGTATTCTTTGACTCAGAGCCAGACTCAGACGCAAACTCAAAGGGGATGGACCCAGCGAAAGAAGTCGTGACAGTAGACCTTCTCGTCTTCTCCAACTTTTTTTTTTTTTTTTTTTTTTTTGGAAACAATGCATCCTGGCTTTTCTTCACCAAACTCTTGGTACATACATATCTTTTCTTTTATAGCATCCATATTCATTAACATAATTTTCATCATTGATGATCACATATCGGATAAAAGTTAGACCTCATTTATTGGCCATCATAGCTCCGTTATCCGTCTTGACTAAGAAAGCTTATTCTAGATGGAAGAAATTCTGAGGAGTACATGGAGAGGTTTGAATTATCTCTGATCTCTGTTTGCTGGTTCTAGAGGTAAACAATTACGTTACGATAATGCCTTGTCTCTCTCGGTTTTTCTTTCAATGCATGCTTGACTTGAATTATATAAAATATACAACTACAGAATCGAAAATAACTAATAATAAAAGACAAAATAAAAAGTAAAAGCACACACAATCAATCAAGTTTTGTGACAGTTACTTCAAGACAAAATGCATTCAAATCCCTCAATGCTAACGTGCTTTTTTTTTTTTTCACTCACTTGGCAAGTAAAAATTCCCAAAGAGCAGCCTTGCCCTTCTGTATCATCAGATCTTGGATCGCAAGGAGGTCTGCCCGCTCCTCGGGGCGTATGCCTTCATCATCAAGATCTTGCTTGGGACCGTTGGCGTCATCTTGGATTATAAATTTACGGCCGTTAGAATCTTCGGCCTTTATAATGCTTGAAGTGGGATCTTGGGTGTTCGCGGACGGGGTTGGAGATTTTTTGTGTCCATTACCTTTGGGTAAGGCAGATTCTTCGTTACTGGCAGAGAAGAGACCGAGAGCCTTTTCGAGCAGCAACTCAAGCTCTGACTTGGATACCGAGCTGACCTCATGAGATAAAGGTAAAGGCTTAGCTACTTCCAAAGACTTCTTCTCGCTGACCGCAATTTCATCCAATGATAGTAAAATGTCTGAATTGCGTGTATCAGGATACATTTCCTCGTTCATTTCATAGACCGCTTGAATAAAATCCAACTTAACTCCATGCGAAGGTATGCGATAAACAACTCCATCTCTGTCAATCTGCTTATACTTTTCTTTAGAGATTGGAGCACTAAAACCTGTTGAAGTATCATTAAACTTGTGGATTGGAATATCAAGGATAATGGTATCAACTTCCTCCTCCTCTGAATAAATTTCTGGCTCCTCTTCAACTTCCAACGTATCTTCTCTGATCATACCCGGAAGTTCCACTATTTTTCCATTCTTGGGGCGTCGAAGCTTGCGAAGAAGATGCTGGCTATTGTTTGGACACACAAGCTTTACCCCCAAGGCTCTCGACAAGGGCGGATCCGCGCAATTCAAGTGCCAATTCTGATCGCAGGGCTCACATCTTGCAATGGATATTGTGGCAACGTTCGATGAATGGCAAACAGAACAAGTGATTGGAATTCCATGTCGATCTGTTAATTGGTCAGGATCCAGTTTTGGTAATACTTTAGGAGCATCAGACGGCCTAAAACTTGTTAGTAATTTGACTTAACAAAAAATGCAAAGATAGAACAAACCTTGGTAACAGTTTAGCTTCAGCTTCAGAGCTGCTGGCTGTAGGAAGTGCACTGCGAAACTTTTCCTTCAACCTCAGAGGCAGTGTAAATATTGTAGGATTGCGCTTGTCCAGCTGGAATAAGAGTTGATTGAACAGCCCTCGTGTATAGGGCAAGGGTGGTTGCTGAGAGATGTTAGAACGTGGACATGAATCTTCTCTTAGACAACGATTCAAGGGTGTTTTGGAAGATTAAGCAACTTACCCGCTTTGAGCGACATTCTTGACAAAACCACTCTCCCTCAGGAAGGTTTTCCTCGTCCAGAGGAGGGTCAACACAACTAAAATGAAAGGATTTTGGACAACTCTCGCAGCACAAAAAGCGTCCAACACCCCCACAAGTAGAGCAAAAGTCATCATTTTCCTGCCTTCGTCAGTAAAAAATAAATCAAATGTGTCAAATAGAGGAAAACTTACTAAACTGAGATCCTCTTCGGGGGCAACAGCAGGTGGAGTTTCGTTGATATTCTGGTAAGAAGCCAGAGAAGATTTTTCCTTCTCAATTGATATCCTGAAGCAATGTTAGGATCACGTAGAGTTTATAGATTTTCATAAATCTTACCTTGCTTTCTTTGGTTTTCTCCCTCTTCTTCTAATTGGAGTTGATTGTACAGAAACAGGGGAGTTGCTTCGAGGTCTTTTTGGGGTTTCCGAGGGGGTTGAGTCAAGATAAATTCTGGTTCTACGCCGTGATTTTGGCTTTCCATTTCTAATCCGCTCTACCTTAATTTCAGGCTCAGAGCTTTCACTGTCATCCGTAACTGGGGAGTTTTCGCGGGACTCTGGCAGACTAGGGATGTCCTCAGACATACTGGTGTGACCATTTTTCCTGGCAGATCGATTACGCCGATCAGTGTAATTTGTCTTGAGTTTAATGACCAACTGCTTTTGCACAGATGGAGATTGAGGAGGCACCGAAACATCAAGAATGGGAGATTCTAGTCCTTCTTTCGATGAAAATATGACCTTGGGGGTAGTATTTTGTGACTTGGGCGGCCTTCCAGGGCCTGGCGAACTTGTATAATGCTTAAAAACATTATCAGGATCAGAAGGTGTTAGGGGTTGCTTAAAAATGAGAGTTTGATGCTTCCACTCATGATTGGGCTGAGGAAACTCATCCAAACTTCGTGAAGCGTCATCTGAGTCATAAGATCTTGATCTTGTTTCAACTTGAGGAGTTTGTGTCAACTTCAATACAGGAGAGCTGGTCAGTCGACCAGAAATTAGATCTGGACTGACGGCAAACAAAGACAGGTTCATCTTGTGCGAGTGCTTTTTAATCTTGGGGAGCATCTGTAGTGGAGGTGGAGAATCGCGGGGATGCCACGATGTTCCAGGAGTCCGATACTCAGGATCCGGTTCAAGCCAAGGTTCACTCGAATTCATTTCTTCTACCTTCTGCTTCAATGGTCTCATCATATTGGCAGATTTCTCCCAATAAGACTCTTCACCAACCAGTATAGAATGGATGGAATAGAAATTTTCAACCGTAAATCGAGTACTTCACTTCAAGTTTTGACTTTGATTGTAATGAGCACACAAGTTGACAGCGTTTCAAGATAGCTGTAATGATAATAAACTGCTAATAAAACTGAGTCTGTCAGGTAATGTAACACGCGATCTATTCCAGTTGTTGATGCCAAAATGCACGATCAGTGTTGTATTGTCAAACAAGTATGCTGTCCAATGTCCGACAAAATGTGTATGAACCAGGTATTAATCAGCCAGGATGAAAAATAATTATTAGCAAACCTCTTAATAAAGGCACTCCAAAAGAAATAACACCGAATCGTCTCTATCCTGTCCTCTTGGTCTTCTTCCAGTCGCGCTTTTTGTTGTTCACAATTAGGCAGTGGTGATGGGAAGAAAAATAAATCAAACCCCATTTACACACGGCAAAAAAGAACATCAAAATTAAATTTCAGACTCCAGTAGAATCAGCAGAAAACAAAAAAAAGTAAAAATTTCCTTGCTTTATTTATCGATGTTTTCCTGTGATCAATCGATTCTCTAAAAATTTAAAATTGTAGAAGCTATTATAGGTAAGAATCACTTTTGCTGGAACCTAGGGATACTACTAGAGTAACCCGGATTGAGCCCAGAAAGCGTATATAAGAAAGTGTTCTGGAAAGGGCAAATAATTCTTTGTAGCTTTAGAGAAAATTGACTCGAGATGGCACTCACACAGACTTCTTGGACAATTGACAGCATTTTCAGTGACTGCAGGTCTTTCCGGCTTCCCCATTTTGTCCTTAAAAGATAAGGCGAGCACAAGAGGTTGACTCTTACTCAACCACTGGCAAAGTAAGGAAATCAACTCATTCCACTTCTTTTAAGTCTTAAATTCTCATTAAGAAAAGATTTGAAAAGATACTATTGCACTTAAATTATTTGCTCTTAGGATTGACTTTCAGCATGGGAATGATAACTATCAGACAGACTGGCTGGTAGACAAATAAGGCTGGGTGATGGAAACCTTGTAACAAATAAAATTGAAGCTTCAAAGTAATGAAAGAGGTCCTTTATGTAAATTTATATACAGTAAAAGATGACTATACAATTTTCCCTTGAGGGCCGCTACTAGAGATTTGAAGCCACCTGCTAATAAGATACTAGACACGCCATTCCAATATTGAAAGTCAGAAACTCAATCTCTACTGTTTTGTGACACAAATATAAAAGGATCCCAAACGTACATTGGAATGAGATATTGGTCACAAAAAACAAAGGATAAGACTTTAGCACCTCATCAGTAGATACAAAGAGCGACCCTATGTGACTTGAGAAACCAATTTTTTTTTTCACTTAGTTTAAGCCTTGATAAAAGCTTTTTTTCTGTCCTTTGTATATTCAATGTTATTGATTATATCAATCAGATTTTGCTCACTAGAATTGCCAATTAACTAACATGGCCGTTTATTTAACAGCTCTAGTTCCACAAAATCTGAGAATTTAGCTAATCCAAATCCGCAGCAAAAACTCACGCTTTCCTTCTCTTAAATTAAAGTATTTTATCTGCAAACATTTCATTACCAGGTGCCCATATCACACAAGTTAGCAGTTTAGCAATAATCGCCAAATAGATGGATCCTGGCTTTCAATGTCAATTGAGGGATATTTACTTCAATTTACTTGAATTATTCTATTGCTGACCACATGCCTTTTAAGCATGGAACTGGTTACGGCGTTTCTCATGGAAACAATTAAATCCCTCTTAATGATCAGTTTGTGAGCCAATTGACTGTTGCGCAAGTGACACTCTATTCAACATCTTCCTACAAGCATAACTTATGGAAGTTCATGGAACAGAAAAAAAACCAGACTCACAATCTCTAAAGGTTGGTTTCTGATCTTGAATTGATGGCGATATTGAAATTGTCAATTTTCACCTGTCTTGGTTGCCTCCATCGGCTTACACAAGCCGTCCACACTCATTCGTTCAAAAGGGCCATTAGTCATCCCCACACAATAATCATTTTGACGATTATATCTTATCCAAGCAAAACTGACTCATCTGTAGAATCTTTGGAGTATTTCAACCTTCACCTTTGCTAAATTCAATCGGTGTTTCATTCATTGTCAAAGAACTAACCGGTCCTTGAATTTCTAGATTCAATTGCTAGTATGTTATCAGCTTTCAAGCGCTCTTCTTTGCCTGTTTGTCTAAACTTGCTCTCAAAGCAGTTTTCCACTTCATCAATCAGAAGTGCGGCAGATAAATGGCGATTCGTCCCTACTGAGGGAACATACCCCCAAGGATTCAAAGTTGGAGGATTCTACAGTGGTGTGAAGAAGGATGCTAGTGCTCTTGATCTGGCTGCTATTGTCTCTGAAACTCCTGCTACTGCCTCTGCTGTGTTCACTACAAATGTGTTCAAGGCCGCACCTGTGCAGGTCTCAAAGAAAATCATAGACGAAACAGCTGGGCAAGGCATTCGGGCTATTGTTGTGAACAGTGGCTGTGCCAATGCTGTTACTGGAGAAGGAGGAATGAAAGATGCGAAAGCAATGGTTGAAGCTGTTGATACTTCGCTTGGGATCAAGGCTGATCCCGAGTCTACGGGAAAAACACTAGTCATGTCTACCGGAGTCATTGGCCAACGCTTGCAAATGGATAAAATTCTTAAAGGTATCCCTGAGTTACTGAAATCAAATCTTGGATCCGACCATACTGCTTGGCTCAATGGTGCCAAAGCCATTTGCACCACTGACACTTTTCCTAAACTCACATCAAAGGAGTTTGTTATTGGAGATATCACTTATCGCATTGCAGGTCTTGCGAAAGGTGCTGGAATGATTCACCCCAATATGGCTACACTCCTGGGCTTTTTTGTGACTGATGCAGCTGTCTCTGCAGAAGCTCTGAAGTCAATTTTGAAATATGCTACTGACAGAAGCTTTAACTCAATATCAGTCGATGGCGATACTTCTACAAATGACACAATTGCTGCTTTGGCCAATGGTGCTGCAGGTGGAGAGGTGATTCAAGAAGGCACTGAGGGATATGAAATTCTCAAAGAAGCCATCACTTCATTCGCTGTGGACCTTGCCCAGCTTGTTGTTCGTGATGGAGAGGGAGCCACAAAGTTCGTTACAATCAACGTTGAAGACGCCATGAGCTATGGTGACGCTCACCAGGTCGCATCTACAATCTCGACCTCTCCTCTGGTGAAGACTGCATTGTACGGCAAGGACGCTAATTGGGGCAGAATCCTTTGCGCAACTGGATACGCTGGTGTACCTGTTGATCCCTACAAGACCAATGTGTCATTCATTCCTATTGATGGGAGTGCTGAATTGAAGCTTTTAGTCAACGGTGAGCCTGAGAATGTTGATGAAGAGCGCGCCAGCGAAATTTTGGCTGAGGAGGATGTTATCATTCGTGTCTCATTGGGTACTGGCGGTGGCCAAGCTGCCAAGTTCTGGACGTGTGATTTCAGTCATGAGTACGTCACCATCAATGGTGATTACAGATCTTAGAAAACATATTGTAATTTATAACTATCATTAAGAATATTTTTCTATAGTTGGAAAAAATGCAATCAAATCTCACGGCCTTGAGCTGAGTAATAGTAAGAGATTTACCAAAAATTAAAAAAAATGAATAAAGCATGAATATATATATATAACAAATCTAAATACAGGTGTTTAAAGAGTAAGCAATCTGACAGCTTCCTCGACGCCATTGCTCTTCTCAACAAGCTTCTTCTTGAGGTAATCAACAACCTCAGCAATTGGCACATCAACACCCTGGTCAGCCTCAGCACCCAGTCCAAGTTCCTTGACCTTCACAACTCCCTTGACATATTCATCCTGACCCAGGATAACAGAGTAGGGACAGCCGGTCTTCTCGGCAGCCTCAAACTGCTTCTGGGGCTTGGGTTTGGTCTTGTACAAGAACTCTGCCTCAATACCACCATCCCAGAGGGTCTTGGTGACTTGCATTCTCTCTTTGAGGAATCCATCCCAGCTTGGGCCACCGCCAAAGGCCATGACAAAGACTTGTGTAGCAGATGGACGGACCTGATCCACAAGACCAGCACGCGCCTTGATAAGTGAAAAGAGACGCTCAACACCAAACGAAACACCTACACAAGGAATGGAAGCGTTCTTCTTTGAGGTACCAGCAAACATGCCAACTAGGTTATCGTAGCGGCCACCTGCCAATATTGAGCCAACTCCAACATTATCAGAGTTGTCCTCATCCTCAGCAGCAGCCTTGGACTTCTTCTTCTTCTTATCCTCCTTGGCCTTCTGGGCCAGTTCCTCCTCAGTAGGGGGAGGAGGAGGAGCAGAAGCAGCAGTGACAGCTTCGTAAATGATACCAGTGTAGTAATCGAGACCTCTGGCCAAAGAGAGATCAAAAGAGAGATACTGGAGAATGCCGTAAGCTTCCAGGTAACCGTAAGCAGTGGACATTTCAGTGACACCGGCAGCAGCCGAAGCATTGCTCATCAGAGCCTCGTCAGATGAAAGCTTATCCAAGACCTCCTTAAAAGATCCCTTTATCCGAACGTACTCACCAATCTTGTCTGCAACCTCTTCGGGCTGGTTCTTATCAACAACCATCTCCCTCTTGACTTCTTCCCAAGGAAGCTTATCCAACTTGTCGACAGCGCTTGAAACCTTGCGCACATCGTCCTCACTAACTCCGCAGTGCTGAAACAAACCGTCAAGAATCTTCCTGTGGTTGACCTTGATGGTGAAATCCTGGATTCCCAAGGCAGTCAAACCCTCGACTGCAATGCAAAGAATCTCAGCATCAGGAACCATGCTTTCGTAATCGCCAGCAATATCGATATCGCATTGGTAGAACTCTCTCATACGGCCCTTGGTCATAGCAGGTTGATCACGGCGGTACACTTTAGCAATGTGGTATCTCTTGATGCTCTGAATACCGTTCATGGCGACAAATCTGGCGAATGGGACAGTAAGATCGTATCTAAGGGAAGTGAGCTCACCACCCTGATCTTCCAAGTTGTAGATGAGCTTGGAGTCCTCACCGTACTTGCCTGAAAGAATCTCCCTCAGCTCAAAAACGGGGGTGTCAATAGTCACAGCACCGTGGCGCTTGAAAACTTTGGTGATGGTATCAAAGACAGCGCTACGCAGAACCATGTCCTTATCGGACCAGTCCTTGGTTCCCTTGGGGGTCTTAAGAGTAAATTGAACAGCTTGCTTCTTGGCAGCCTTCTTATCATCAGCAGGAGCGGCCTTGGCCGCCTCGGCAGCGGGTGATTCAATTTTGTCAGACATTTTCAGTATTGAATTAGATGAGAATGGCGAGTGATTTAGTGTTTGTCGATTGAAAAGGAATGATCTTGATGAGAGGATTGAATTTCCGAGACGGCGAGAAACAATCAAAAGTTGAGGCTTGAAGCAATTAATGCCCTTTCTCATATAAAGGAGCGGGGGAGTAGTGTGAGTGATGATGCGAGATGATCTGGTTTTTGAGGGTTACAAATGAGTCTTCTCTGTGCGTGAGTGGGAGATTCAGAAATTTTTTTGAAAAATGGTTGGTTGCTGAGGTGACGGAGCATTTCCTAATTGGGTACAGAGTAAACATTATGAGAGTTGACAAACAACAACATGGAACTGATTTCTTCTTGCCTTTTCATTCTTTGATAACAAACAATTCAACCGTCAAACGATATCATAAAACATTAAAATGAGCCAAATAGAGTCTCAAAAGCAGTTGGGAAAGATTCCTGTATATCTACGATTGAAACCCCGAGGACCGCAATGCACAACGGAGCGGGTTCTCATTGTCAGTCCCCCTGGTTCAACAAAAGCAGTTTTGGGCAATAGAGATTATCGATTCGACGGAATTTTTGGCGAAACAACTTCACAAATAGAACTATACAAGTCGAGTGTTTTTCCGCTGGTCAAGAATTTCATTGGCGGTGATGACAGTTTGTTTTTTACAATGGGCGCGTCTGGCTCTGGCAAAGTAGGTCAATACAAGCGGCCTGAAGTACAACTCTAACATAGTTCAGTCATATACAATCCAAGGAAACAAGCAAATACCCGGCATGATTCATTTGGCCGTCCATACATTGTTCAAGTCACTAAAGGGCAAGCTAGCTGAGGTATGTAGAATGGCTTGCTTCAACTCCTGTCTAACACATCTTAGTACGAAGAAGTCGAAGATATCAGTGATCGCAAACAGGACAGAACATCTTCAGCTATTGAGGCCGGCTTGTACCTGGACTGGACCAAGGATAACCTGCTAAAACCTGCATTCCACTCGGCCTCCATGTACCAAGAAGAGATTGAAATGTCTGAGGAGGGCAAATATGGAGTTTACATCTCAATGGCTGAAATCTACAACGACAAGGTGTTTGATCTGTTTGAAGAAACTTCTATTGGAAAGCGACGGACTCCCCTTTTGATCAGCACCGATCCCATCACGAAGAAGACTTTCTTAGCTGGAATCAACAAGATTTTCGTGTCTAACCCACAGGAGGCTTATAGATTACTGGAAAAGGGCCAAAAGCTGCGGTCGTGCCACTCAACAGGATCGAACTCCACATCGAGTAGATCTCACGCATTTACTTGTATTGAGCTGAAGCGAAAGGGTTCTAGAGATGAACTTTCCAGTTCACAAATGACAGTCGTGGATTTGGCAGGCACTGAGCGAAACAAGCTAGCAAAAACAGCAGGTAATCGACTTCAAGAGAGCTGTGCAATCAACCAGTCGTTAATGTTACTTGGTCAATGTCTCCAAATGCAGAAAGGCGAAGAAAAAAAAAATCATCAGCGATACTCTAGGGACGGCATGAACGAGTTCAGAAGTTGTAAGCTTACTCATGTACTTCTTTCAAACGCGTTTTTGCCCAACTCTACGCAAAAGTCAGCCATGCTGGTTGCAGTTGATCCGTACGGAGATCCCAATTCCATTACCCAAATCTTTCGATACTCAGCCGCAGCTCAGGACATTCCAGAGCCGCCCGCCCCTTCTCGCCTAGTTGGCCCTCGTCAGTTGTCACCTTTGCGGACGGCTAATAGTATTCGAAGCGCCAACGAGAGCCATGCTACAAAGCGTACATATCTGACTGCAGGATCTAACAGCCGTATTTCGGCGACTTCTACCACTTCATCACGTTCATCATTCACACTTGCTGATAATGACGGAAGCTTTTCAGAAGAGCACTTTGGCTCAGATATCGAGGAAGAGCAGTTCGATGAGAACTCGTCTACAGACGCTCTTTTGGAAAGAATTGCGCTGTTAGAAGAATTGCTTGAAAGTAGTGAACAGAAATGTATGGATATTGAGGACGAGGTGAGGTTAGAAATGGCTGAAGAAATGGACCAGCAAATGGACCGGTTGAAGGAGCAGTTTTTGAACGATAGAGACGAGCAGGCGCAAAGAGGACAAGAGCATGTGGATCGCAAAATTAAGATTGCAGTAGAATCTGTCAGAGGTAAGCTTAGGTGTCATTTAACGTCTAAAAAAAAAAAGAAAAGCTAACACGTAAGTAGATGCTGAGAGGAAAGCAGCCAGCGATAGAATTTCGCGCTTGGAAGAAACGATTGACGCACTCCTGCGTGAGAACGCGCTGTTAAAGGAAACAAATAACAAGTTAAAGTCAACGGTGACTTCAATCCCTGCTGGCCCAATGTCTCCCATGAAGAAGAAGAAGAGACTCCGAACGGCTAAGCCTGTCTCCTTACAGGATTCAGATTTTTCCGATGATGATTGAAAACACATATGACAGAGTAAAAAACCTATAGCTAGTCTAAACCTTCTGGTTCATAGCGCTTGAACGTAATATAATACCCATGATTAATTTCTACAACGGTTAACAACGTACCTATTCCTGAATTCGCTATTCGACCATGATAGGATATATCTCTTCCTCATGCATGAGTTGCAAGTTTTTAGCATATGAAAACTCAATTTTCACGTTGACAGCGTTCGGCATCAACGATCACGTTCACACACATTTTCACGTGACTTTCACGTTCTTCCCCAGAATTTCATGTTGCTTGTCCACTTAAAATCCTTCACCTTTTCTCCTCACACACAACAACCACTGTCGAAGCCATGGCCCACGCAATATCCACACTCTGGCCAAGGTATGAACTCATCAAGGTTCTCCTGCGGGAGATGCTTAAGGACCCTGAGACCTTGAAGTCTACGGTCAGAGGTGCTCCTCGCCGGTACAAGGCGTACGCGGCCGGGTTTCTCGTCTCGTTGTTCGGGATGCTGTACATGGCGAAGCGGTACTACACGCAAAGACGGCGGAAGCCTACTCGACCGGACGCGTTACGGCGGCGTAGCTCTGCGGTGTTGATGAAGGACGGGTGGTCGAAGGAAATCTACGTGCCGTACCAGGGCAAGATGTCACGGGTGGTGATTTCGCCCACGAGCCAAGTTACGTTTCAAGCGCACCGGCGCTTATTTTTCGATCCAGTGGCTAATGATTCAAGCAAGCAGGCGGGCGTGAACAGAAAGTTCTTGAGGCAGTTTACAGCTATCTGGGCGATCATTGTGCCCCGCGTGGGGTCCAAGGCGTCCGCATTGCTGCTGGTTCACACGTTCTTCTTGTTCTTGAGAACCTACCTGTCTCTGGTGGTGGCCAAGTTGGACGGTCGGATTGTGCGTGACTTGATTGCAGCGAACGGCAAAGGGTTTGTACAGGGGCTGGTGTATTGGCTACTGATTGCGATCCCGGCTTCATACACGAACGCCATCATTAAATTCTTGCAAGCCAAGGTTTCTATTGCGTTTAGAACAAGACTGGTACGATATATTCATGACATTTATCTCGATGATAACATGGGCTACTACAAGGTGTCCAACATTGACGGTGGCGTGGAGGGTGTCGATCAGTACATTACTGCTGACTTGACACGCTTCTGTGATGCTGCCGCTTCTTTGTACTCCAACCTGGGTAAGCCCGCAGTGGACTTTATAGTCTTTTCATGGCAGCTGCGCCAGAACCTTGGTCCTTTGGCCATCTTTGGAATTTTCTCCAACTACTTCGCCACTGCCTGGCTATTGAAGGCCATGGCACCTCCCTTCGGACTGCTTGCCGCTGTCGAGGCTAAGCTCGAGGGCGAATACCGTAACGCACATTCTAAACTGATCACAAATGCTGAGGAAATTGCATTTTATGACGGTACGGCTTTAGAGCGATCTATTTTGCGCAAGACGTACTGGCGCTTGGCGTCGCACATTCGCGCCATTTTGCGAATCAAGGTGTCGTACAACATGTTTGAGGACTTTGTGCTGAAGTACTCTTGGTCAGCCTTGGGCTACCTGTTTGCAAGTTTGCCCGTGTTTTTGCCAACCTGGGCAGGCAGCGACGGAGTGACGGAGCGCAAGGTCGGTGGAGTCAAGGACTCGAGAGAGCGAGACAGAATGAAGCAGTTCATTACCAACAAACGACTCATGTTGTCACTTGCCGATGCAGGTGGTCGTATGATGTACTCCATTAAGGATCTTGCTGAGCTGGCTGGCTACACCGCCCGTGTTTACAGCTTGCTGGCTACCCTGCACCGCGTGCATGCTAATGCCTATGGAATCAAGGGCAACAAACGGGCCAAGCACAAGGTCAAGTTGTACTCGTTGGAAGACGTGCAAGGAACAATGCAAGAAGGCTTCAATGGCATCCGATTCGAGCATACTCCGATTGCAGTGCCTGGGTTGGGGCGAGATCTTAGTGCAGGCGAGCTCCTTGTTCAGGATCTGGATATCCGGATCAACGAAGGCGAGCATTTGCTCATTTCAGGCTCGAATGGTACGGGCAAATCAGCGGTGGCCCGAGTCCTGGCTGGTCTCTGGCCTGTATTCAGGGGGCTGGTGTCTAAACCTCTTTCCCAAGATATCAGCTTCCTCCCCCAGCGACCATACCTGTCTACGGGTACTCTACGGGAGCAAATCATTTATCCGTTTTCAGAGGCCGACATGCTTGACATGGGCAAGACGGATGAGGATCTCATGGAGATTTTGGAGATGGTCAAGCTTGAGTATCTTCCTGCTCGTGAAGGTGGATGGAACACAAAGAAGCAATGGAAGGACGTTTTCTCCGGTGGGGAGAAGCAGCGTGTTATGTTTGCCCGAATCCTGTTCAAGCAGCCCCGCTTTGCCGTAATTGACGAGGGAACGTCAGCCGTGTCCTCCGATGTTGAGGGCTTACTCTACGAGACCTGCCAGCGCATGGGCATTACGTTGATTACGATTTCTCACCGTCCGTCGCTGCTCCGCTACCACAAAGCGCAGCTAAAGCTTGGCGAAGGGGCGAACGGAGATGAGTGGTCCCTCGAGCAAACCGGCACAGAGGAAGCACGCTTGAGTGTGACACGAGAGATTGCAGAGCTAGAAGCGCAGCTGGCAGAAGTAGACAATCTGAAGCTCCGGCGGCAGGAAATTGCCAACTTGCTGGCGGGCAAAGCTTGAAACAAGAAAAGCCTTTGCTTATAATGACGCGCTTGACGCAGATAGCACTATAAAATACCTGTGACTCAAATATTTGATATATTGTTTGGGTGTGGGTGTGCTTATAATATCAGAAATAAAATGTGTTGCCCCGTTTATTATATATATTATTATTATTATAGATTTGTAATAGAGGACTGTCTATATACAAGAACAGAAGCGCCAATAGCGAAACCTTTGGAGAGAGTTTTGATTAGGTTTGGTGGTCCTTGTGGAGATAAGTTTCGGTCTTGAATGTTGTTGGTGTTGTTGAACTTGTCTATGAAGATATCTTGATTGCCACGATTCCACATTTGCTGAACCTCCAAGACTCTCACTGATCGTCTCCTTTTATATATATTTCTAATATGAAAGAAAAGTTTTAGTCCTCTCACACGAGACGACAACTCTTTCCAGTCCAGGTTTGGTCTGTTGCTGCAGCTGCTTTATTTCCATGCTGCATGCTGCTGCTGCTGGACTGATTATGTCATTATTTTGTGTGTGTGTGTGTCCCCGCACTGCAATTTTTTTTTTTTTTTTTTTTTTTTTAAAAAAATTTTTAAAATGCATGAAATCACAAAAAAAAAAAACGTTTTTTCTTTTTTTTTATTCTCTGCAGTCTTCCTCATGAGCTATAGCTCCTATGGCCAACACATATGAAGTTTATTTCTCCATTGCCCCCATGGCCAAAAACATATAATCTAAATTTTATTTTATAATATACTTTTGATACCCCAGAGAACCTTTTTTTTTCTTCTTCTTCTTACTCCTATTTCCCTTGTCATCATCATCATTTCTCTCCTTTTTCTCTTTCATCTTTCACGTCTTTTTTCTTCTCTCTCCTAGGCCTACCTCCTTTCGATAGCATAATGGACTTTAGCAGGCTAGCAGACGCTTCAAAAAACTCAGCCATGGCTGCTGCGTCCTCCTCAACTGCGAGCGCCTCATGGAGTACTTCATCCTCAAATTCACATCTAACTAAAGGATCACCACCACCGCTGCTCTCCCCTACATCCATGTCCGCAGCAGTCTCATCTGGCATCCGCCTTGATGCCTACCACCCGACCCTCAACACTGGAATCTCCGACATTCGAATTCAAGATGCCATTCTCGAATACCCTATAGTTCGCGCCCTTATTGTTCCAAAATGCGATCTCGAAGCTCGACGAAGGTGTATCGCTTTGATCAGCAACGTTATCAAGGCAGCCAACCCTGTCCTCCACTTCATGCTACAGTACCAGAAAAAGAGCCAGCAGGAAGACAGCAACCCGGCCCTCCTTCACGGCACCCAACCACCAGAGGACCTGCTGACGCACTACAAATTGCTTGTCCACTTTTTGGCCACTGTGCCAACAAAAGAAAAACATGTCCGGTTTTGGCTGAGACACTACGAGCGCCAACTAGAAGGCCAAATCGGGTCATACAGCCAGGCAAAGCTGGCGGAACTCAAGAAAGCAAGCAAACTCGTCCCGGACGAGGAGCTGAGCCCTGACGCTTCCATCCGGCGCATGCCCCTGACTAGCCTATACTCCAAGATCCGCAAGGCCCGCGACATTCTGCAGGACCTCGCTGATAGAGTACAAGGCGCCGTCTGTATTGTGTTCTGGGAGTCGTGGGACGCCACGTACCAGCAGCTTGCGGAAATCGTGGGTGACTCGACTATGGAAGAAACTGAGAACGGCCGCATTTTCAGGCCCTCCGGAACGGCAGCCATCTACATTAACCGACGCAAGGTGGAAAAGAGAGCGATGCTGCACCGGCAGCAGCGACTTCTGATGAACGAAAAGGCGTCTGCGGAGCAGGCAGCAGCAGAGGGCGCCGCAGTGTCGGCAGAGCGGAAATACTCGAGCGGGTCTCAAGATAGCCTCCACCCGGCCATCCCAAATGAACAGCAGGAAAAGATGCATGGAGAACAGCCTCCTGCTTCGTTGTTGACGCCCCCAGAGGGTATGGACACCAACGAACTTTTCATCGCCCACCATGAAGACCCGTCGCTCAAAATGCAGTCGCCGCTCAGCGTGCAGTCGCCGGAGCTTAGGAACGAGAGGGTCGAAGACGAGGAGATCCAGGCCCTTGTCGACATGTACGAAAAGCGGAAGCAGTCGGCGGCAGGCATTGACGGAGTGCTGGAAGACGAGGATGGCGGACCCGAGTCCTGGCCGTTTAAGCTGCTGTCGGCGCCTATGCAGAATGAGCAAGGCGGACCTCTACGGCTCATTGACTCGAGCGAGCTGGACGGAATCATGGATTCAAATGACGCTGCTGGCGACAAGAGCGGGAGCTCAAACAGCAGCAGCGCAGATCTACCGGGTAGCATGAAGCGCAAGGCCTTTCTCCAGCAAACGTCTCTGTTCAACAAGGGCAACGAAAACCCGAGGAGCGCTGTGATGGAGCACACTGATCTTCGCAAACGGATCCGGCTGATGGAGGACGACGAGCAGCAGCACCAACAACAGCAGCAACAGCAAGCCTTGCAGCAGCAGCAGCAGAAGCAAAAACGGCAGGACAAGAACAGCAGTATGCAAAGCCTGAGCGAGTCGATGGCCCGGCATGGCGGGGACCCTGGCTTGCTGTTCCCGGACCACGAGCATGGACCGGCCGGAGGTGACTCATCTTCATGGGCTCAGCAAAACTCTGATATGCCGTCTTTTAGTCCGGCCGCCAACAGTATTGTGTGGTAGCTCCAGCTCTATCGACAGTTACATTTGCATTAGCAGCCACAGTGAGGTGGCACAGGTACTAGTGATGCTTGGCATTAAGACCATTGACCCTATCTGGGAACGAACCGCAAACTCCCCGCAAACTCCCTGCCTGCCCCTCCGCCATCTGTCCTATACCTCAGACTGAACAAAAAAAAAAAAGCAATTGCGGAAATATAATAAGAGCAATGACAAGGACATGGGTGTTTGGGGAACCCAATATTTTATCATGTATTGGGCAGTTTGGTGCACAAAGGTACGTTCTACCGAAATGCGAGGAGGTGTGAAACGAAAATATGAGTTCATGTTGTTTTTGAAAGAAACCAACAAGCACCATATCATCAACCATATATTTGCTATATTTTTTTACAATATACTCTCATTATATACAACTTTGGTTTACGAGAAAGAGATTTGTGTCATGTTTTTCTGAATTGATTGTTTTAGGCTTGTTCTGAAAAGAGTTCCGCATCTCCTCTGGCCCAACGTGAGATCGCGAGGCTTTAACTTTAATATGCTAACTGTGCAGGTTGAGTGTGGCTATTGCTCTTGATGTTGTATTTGGGTCTCGACAAGGCATGTACATCCTTCAAAGAAGAAGCAGAATAATAAGTAGAAGATATTTCACTCTGTTCATGAGATATAGCTTGTACGTAAGATCAAGTACTTTACCACAAATAAGACCACGCCAACGACATGGCCCTATATCTTTTCTGGCTAACTTTTATTTCAGCTATCCTGAATTCCATTTCGCTTGCAATAACGTTCATCAATTGAATCTAGAAAAAAACCAAGCAAGAAGGTGCGTCACCCCAGCCTACGATGAGTTGGGATGTGGGGGGTAGCAGAGCCTAATCGGCGATTTAGATTGATACGCGCTATAGATGAATTATCTCTTTGATATTATTGCTATCCATGGTTGTGCGTATACTGCAAACTTGACTCGTTTATCAGTATGGCAATACGTAGTATTTTGAGTTGAATTCAAGGTTTAGATGGAACTTCTATAACAGCATTTTCTTGTTAATGTCAAGCATTAAGCATGCTTAAGCTGTGCTGTGCTGTGCTCGGTTCTGTTGCTTGCGTCTCACAGATCTGATGAATTTCAGATTTTTGTGCGCTTAGGTTTCCCCACATTGGTTCGCAATATGAAATATATATAACCTAACTTGAATCAAAAAAAAAGTGAGGCTGCAGACTGTGCAATAAGCGAGTCGAACTCAATCATGAGGACGTCTGCAGGATGGTCACACCAAAGGAGGAAGAGCTCATCAATGTCTTGAGAGGGCATGGTGTAGAGCAGTTAGGGAGACAGACACAAGAGGACTGATTTTTTCTGTTACCGTTGATGGGGGTCCGACCCACTATGCCGTGACCGTCCGTAACATCGGCCCGGCCGTTTCAAGCGGTCCCAGATCTTCCCATGGCAACTGGGTTAACTTAACGGCCAAACTTTAATGCGAAAATGAAGCCCCAAGGACTAAATTTCATCATTTTTAAGAATGAGAATATTATAAACATATATATAATCCACTTCACTCCACCCCGCACTATTCATTTGCCGGCCCGAACTTCCACCCGATTGCTCCGATTGCTGAGTATACCTCACACAGCAACGGAGAATACTCTATAAAAACTCTACAGATTCAAAATCACCATTTATATATATGTATATCATTCAGCTGTCTAGCCTAGTACAGCTGCAACTCAAGGGGACCGTCATTTTTCTAGAAAGTATATATCCTTAGAAAGTGAATGGGGGGCACTATTACCCTAGTTATAATAATAAAAAGATTTTTTAAAACCTTGATAACTTTAATGTATCCACTATCCCTGGAGCATGAGATCGCCTGAGTTTATCGATCGTTGGCCACCGATAGCATACATGAAAAAGATCAACAACTGTATATATATAGCTATAGGCGTATACTATCGTTAGTTGGATTAAGGAAGCATATATCTCACTGAATTCAAATATATTTAAATAAAGTATAACAGTATTCAAAGAGTTCATAATGATTGGTCTTTGATTAGATTAGGTTTTCCTTCTTCTCATTAATATTATGAATTCACGATGGGGCTACTAAGGAGATAGAAGGTTAATTCTTCGCTGGCGATTTTTTGTTGGTCACTATTGAATGGGATTTGTTAACTCTATAGATATAAGTTCATGACCAAAACCCATTGCAAGGTCATGATCCATTGACAGAGGCAGGTAAAGGGGGTTAACAAAAATGGTTCAGATGTGGCTTACTGGTATTTATGGAAACAGCAGCAGAGAAGCAGATCTCGAAGCAGCAGGTATATAGCTATAGGGCAACGTAGATTCTTGCTCAGCGCTCTCTATTCACGTCCCACCGACCTATTTTTGTCAACGACGACGATCTTTGTCGCGTCTCCTCTTGGCTGTCTAAGCTTGTCCACGATATCGCGCTTTTTGTTGGTGCGAATGTACGCGCACTGTTTTGATCACAGGGCAGAGCGCAGAAGTCGGAGGGAGGGGGCATATGTACGGATATACAACCAGGTTTTGGGCAATTTTCTTGGCGGGCTCTTGGATGATATTGGCCTAATAGGTCTAATTAAAAGGCCTCCTATAGCACTGCAGGTCTTTAGATATATATGTCATGGTAGCCCCTATATTATGGCGGCGCCCCTATATATGATACTTACGACCCTGCAATGCTATGCTTATGCTCGTGTGCAAGACTTATTGTTGCATATATATGTATATATATATATAGGTGTATAAATATTGCATCAATTGGTAGAATTTAGGCGATCGATGCTTGGTCTTGAGCAAACCTAAATAGTGGCAGTAGCACCGGTGGTTGTGGAAGAAGTTCCATAGCCGATGCTCTTTGGTTCGATACCCGAACATTGAACGAAATCATATGTGCTGCACCCTTATTCTTCAATATATAGTAAAAATCACACAGTTGTCAACCAAATTCAAGTTAACCGGACGGATCAATCGGTTTACACTCCTTCCACACAAAGCAAATTGGAGAGCAAGACATAGTAGTATACATGCATGTCAAGACTCTATAAACCAAAACCAAACTTGGTCAAGCTGCGTAAATTGTTCCTCTTTAATGAAAAACCAGGCATGCGAACCATTTAACTTGGTTGCCCGGATTTTGGTAACCGGAACAATCCAGCAGCCAGCAAGTTATCGTATTCATAGCTTATAACCAACTAATCACAGGCTAGCTGTTGAACTTTGAATTCATCCATGGCAAGAGATTTGTGTGTATTACTTGACTGCTATAGTTCATCCGAATACGAGAGTGAGCAAACTATGTTCTCTAAAAGACGATTGTCAGGTATTAGAGCAGTTGACCTGTTTAACTCGGTCTTTTCAACGGGCCATGAAAAACTTTTTCAATTTTGTTCCTGAGGCAGGCCAATGAATGCTTGATATTTCTACTTTTGTTCTTTGATTCAAAACGGGATTAATCATTTTGTCTCTAAATACATCCACTTTCATCTTTGGAATGACTTCAATACTTTGACTCATGAGTCTCATCATTAATATTACATAACAGGATTGTTTTTCAAGTCAATTGGCGGCCATTTAGATACAATTTTCCTTTACACCGGTCTAGAGCTCATTCCATATGTCGATCGACGTCATTGCCTCTATTTCCTTCTCATTTTAACTACATTCTAACCACCATGCATTTCCTGTGTTTGTCTCTCTGCTAGCTTCACAACGCGTCACCTATTTTTATAAGAATTACAAAATACCTTAAATCCATTTCATTTCGGCGAACATTTCCATTTCAATGTGAGAGTTAGTAGTATTGAACTTAGATATATCGTATGCCAACTGAGTTCTGGAACAGGGGGGAGGGGCCTTGCGTTACAGAATGTGTGCGTGCCAAGATGTGCCGTCGCCTGGTGCCTTATTTCATTTTTGTCTTGAATAAATTTTGCCCATGATTTTTATATATTATAAGGCTAACGGCCGGGCCCGCGGCCGCCACCTCAGTTAACATATTTAGAACCGTTTTCGGTATACGAGTTTGCATTTGCAATGGATTTGGTTTGGCATTGTCGATCGTTTATTTCTTTCAGATTGAAATATGAAACAATCTAGAAATCAAGATCAAATGCCTGTTTAAGCCTATTGTCAAACTTGACCCTTTACTTTTGACTGGCTATTATGATACGTTCAGAGCCACAGACAACCGCTTTAGAGTGCGGTAAAAGAGCTCGCAAATGAAATTAAACTGTATAGTAGAGTTAAGGTCCATGTGGTGATGCGCAGTTTGAACTAGAGTCCATGCATGTTTATTGTGAGAATTCCACAAACTCAATCACTAAAGACAGATACTATAACAATATATATAGACTAGAAGGAAGTGCGTGGTGTGAGATTTCAACAGTCAAGTTTTCATTAAAAAGATAGCCAAGTTTGTATTGAGTACTCTGATCCGCCCACCATGGATGTTTACTTTGTACCTCCATGGACTTAGCCAGCTGGAATAAAATAGCCGATTAATGCTCTCAAAGTCCGACGGCCGGCTCCATTCTTGCACTCCCTCGCCTAAAAAAGGCCAAGAAGAAGAAGAAGAATTCATAAGAAGAAATAAAAATTCCAACGGTGTGCCCTTCTTGCAGGGGGCACATTGATGGGCATCGACCACGTTCCACTCTCACGGTGCCTGGTGCATGGACTGGCACTCACACATGAAAGGTGTCCACTCATTTTTTTCTCCGAATGGTCATGGATTCTTTTTGCGTATTTTTCTTAATTTTTTTGGAAACTCCACTGGTACAGGTTGCAATGTCTCACGGCCCCAATTTATGGTCTCCTTCTCCTTAAGAATTCACTTCCGAAATATATATATATCTGAAAGTGTTGATCGACAGCGCCACACGTGAAAAGCTTAGCTAAAAGAGGGTGTCTCTCCATGTGCACCATCGACGGCACCCAGATTCCTTCTCCTTCTTCTGCTGTGAATTCCTGTTGCGATCGCACTCCTGTTTCTCTTTCCTCTCTTTTGCTATGTGCAGGACCAAGCGTCGCAAGCAGGCATAGACAGGTACCTTTTGTGAGAGTTACAAGAAACCGCCCATTGATGCGAGGAGAGGAAACGGAATTTAGACTTGTAGAAACCGGGATTGAAAGACGGGTTACGGCTAACTACTACCATGGAGCTAGCTGTGAAAAGTTAAAGAAAAAAAAAAAATACAAAAAAAACGGTTGCTTCCTGCACGCCGTATCCTTATTGACATTTTTTCCAGCTTTTTTATATCACTACAGTCAAGTCAAATCACATACAAAAAAGAGGTCACCTACCCTGCCATCTACATGGGCCATTTAAGGTTCTGAATTCTAAACCGTTTTTAGTCATCTTTATTGCTGTTGCTTAGTCATGACATTACAATATTGAAAAGCTCAAGTTCCAGGCCAAGCGCCTCAGAGCCTTCAACATATATATAAGGCCTTTAAAGCAGAGCCACCAAATGGCATTCGACATAGTAGTTTGACATGGGAATACAACTTAGACGCTTGGACTAACGTGACTGTAACGTGAGTTGTTTTGATATATATATATAAACAATAGAAGTTAACCGCTTGACTTTAGCTCTGGCTGGCTAGCCTAACTATTTAGTCGTAGTCTGTTTCAAGGGAAGAATTCCGGGCTTTCTTTTCTTTCTTCTTCTTCTTTTTTCTCAAGCATGGAAGTCGGACCTTCTACCCCGGGTTAGAATAATACCTCGGCCTGCTAGCTGGTGGTGTCTTGAGATTTGTTATGTCTCTGTTTCAGGTTTGCATTGGCAGCTTTGCCATATATACATGTTTCTTTGGCCTGTCAGCTTTGGTTGTTGTTGCTGTCTCTTGAACCCCCTTTATTTATTTATTATTTTTTTTTTCTTCTACCATGAAAATGGTTTTCCACACCTCTATAGTTGGATCAAAAAGGCCGTCGCAGTTTTTTTCTGTTTTTGGGCGGTTCAGACCTTTTTTTTTGTTTTTTCTTCTTCCGTTTCTTGTATAAAGATCAAGATTTAAAAGAGAAAAGAAAAGAAATTCGT
>JAKTUH010000071.1:29636-100696 GCA_030556585.1 Geotrichum carabidarum
TTTTCTTATACTATTCATGAAAAAAAAAAAAATAAAAAAAAAAACCGTTTCTTGTGCACATGTGGGTGTGTTTTGTATACAATATCTTTCATTATATAATAACTAAACAAGTTTCTTTTTCAATAATTCAGAATTTTTTTTTCTCGTCTCTCTCTGACTTTGCCTTGACCTTAAAAGTAATCCATCTCCCTCTCTTCCTTCCTTCCTTCCTTCCTTCTTTCTTTCTTCTTTTTCTTTCTTCTCTCTCTCTCTCTCTCTCCAGTTCACAACTCACCTTCTAAACCCTAAAATGCAAGTCGAGACTATCGACGCTGCGCCCCTTGTCTTTGACTTTTCTAATCCCAGCGCTGGCGGAATCGAGAACAAGTATGCCCGTTCTGCTACGCCCTCTGCCCCGGCGTCCTTAGACAGCCCGACCCCCGACCACGAGTCAATTGCAAACGCATACATTATCCATAATGATGATCCCTTCTTCGATGACGATGACCACGAGCACCACCACTCGTACATTCCCCAAGAGGAACTCAAGCATTATCTAGAGCAACTCAAAGCCCGCAACAGCATAATCATACCCCCGGTCGTGGCCCGGGGCTTGCCGGCCTTGGAAACCATGAACATCCCAAACTTGGACCGAGAAAAAATGAAAACGACACCGAATCCGGCTCAGCTCACGGTGCTGACAGCAGAGTCCTTGCGAGGACCAAAGTACCTGCTCAGTTTTGTGGCGACAAAGCTCGGGTACAGCCCGCCATCGTCTAATAGCCAGAGGGAGCCGGAGGAGTCTCTGCACTCGTCATCGACGTCGACACTGTCGAGCTCGAGAGTGTCGATTGAGAATGGTACACAGACGGTCACGCCCGATGCACAGGTTCCGGATGTTCCGGTCAAGCCCGCTTCTGCTTCGTCGTCCAAGAGCGTATTTTCAAGACTCCGTACCAAAGTCACAATGATCCGAAGCTCCAATAATACAGCCCTGCCATCACCATCATCTGCAGTCAGTATCCCTGAGCTGCAATCGCCGCCGTCCCTGTCTCATAATGCACGGTCAGTTTCACATAACACTGGCAGCGTGTCCTCAGCATCTACTTTTTCATCTGTCAAAAGCACAGGCTCAATTCCGCTGCTTGCCAAAGCCGACCCGACAAGGCATGCCAGCGCTGCCTCCCCCCGTGCCCCGGCCATCCCTGTTTCTGACCCCTACCGGCTCCAACCAGTCTCTACTCGCATGTCCGCCAAGTTCCTTCCTAAACGCAGCAGCCGCAAATCCGCCGCTGAGGCCGCCGTTCCGCGCATCAAGTCTTCACACAAGTACCTTCACAATGTGGGCACCCTTCAAATCGACGGATCGCCCGCCCAGCCATTTGACGTGATTGTTGACCCCCGATTCCCGTTCTCGTTTATCGATATGGACGCCATTATGGCTGAGACGTCGCGCGCAGGGAACCGCGAGTTTATGGCGCGCGTGTTTTCGGTGCTGGCGACGGCCGTGTACAATCCAGAGAGCAAGCATAACAGGGTTGTGATTCAGGTTGAGATTGTGCCGCTTGTCCCTGACAACAACCAAAAGCATTCTACTAACCCCAGTGCAGGACTGTGCCCTATCCGCGCTCCGTTTGGTCCAAACTCCGAGTCAGCTCTGGACTGGTACAACGAGAGCAAGCGAATTGTCTCGTTGATGGACATCCAGCCTTACAAGTGCATTTTGGGCCGGGACTGGCTGGCACAGCTGCATCATTCTACTACCAAGGCTATGAAGGCGATTGACCTTCAATCCTTGCAAAAGAAAAATTAGGCACTGCAGTGCTTTCAAAAATCAGGCCATTTAAAAGACGCCTACTTTCATATAGAGATACCACACTGGGCCATAAATTGGTCTATCGTTTACTTATTCATTTTATTGCTTTATCCATCATTTTTGTGTTACTATATTGTTGCTTTGTTCTTTATTAATCTATTTATTTTAATGTTCAGTCCTTGATGCTTGATAACGACTAAAAGTGATGTCAACAGCGTACGTCTTCGTTTGTGACACGATATCAAGGCATGTCCATGTGAAAGCTGTGAACGGCTCTGCTTCGGCTCAGTGATTTAATTATTGCAGCCCTCAACTGGGATAAACAATCTGGCAGTTTTAGTTGTATCAAGTACACAGGTTCAGCTAGACTAAAGTTGAAGTATTTTAAGACTAGAGAACTGTTTGCTCTCAGATTTTTGAGTTTTTAATTTTATAAATCAAGTTCGAGGCTAGAAGAGTGGGATATCGGAATGTAATTTTAATATCCGAGACGAGACCCAGAGCCAAGAGACTAAAAAAGCACTGAAAAAAATAAAAAGAGAAATTTGCAGAGAATCAACTGCTGATTTTTGCATTTGGTTTTTAGTTTACCATAGAGTCCATGGCACTTGTTGTGGACCTGTATCACAAACACGATACCGATACCGATCTCACCGATACCGACACCACCATCAACTTCATCACCATCATCGGAAACCACCAAATCATTCATTTTAATTCATCTGCTTAAATTTGAATTTCTCTCGACTGTTTCGCAAGTCGTTCACTAGTTGTCAAAGCAAGTCGACTTTAGTTCTGGTGCTTATGTCAGTATGGTCTGACAATTTTCTCTGCTCATCTACCATCTCTCCCACACACACACACAAAAAAACACAAACAACAAAACTCTGCTCCACATTGGAATATTCCACGGCCCACAGAAACACATAACTGATTTAAAATCTTTTTTCTCTCCTCTCCATCTCTTTCACACGTAATTCCTCTCTCATCTCGACACATAGATCATGACTTCAGAACGTCGTCTCGGCGATACATTCGCCCAGGCTCTCATCCACGCAGTCGCCAAAACACCCTATGATTCCATCGACCTGAGGCAAGCCATCACCTCAAACCGCTCACAACTAGGGGATTCCCTGTTCTTCGACAACTTGGCCTCGCAATTGGTCGGCATCAATAATGGTAAGTTTTTCTTTGATAGTGTTTTTGACACTGATGCTGTCTGTCGTGCGTATTACGAGCGCGGGTCATCGTCGCCGTCTGTCCTTGCCCGCCAGGTCCACCCAATCTAACCCTTCTGTGCTAGCGTCCTTGTTTTATCCACCGAAAAGTAAATCCGCGCTTTTGGATTTTGTCAAGCTCATTGAAAGCAAGAGCGTCAAGCAGCTGCACCAGGCGTGCCTGCTCTACTACTTGTTCCTGGACTACCCAGAGTCACTGACTCCGAACGACAACCTTGCACAGTACTACGCCGACGAAATCGACATGCCGGAGGGGTTCAGGCGCCTCGTCGACGGGTTCCACTATCTAGACCGACTTGAGCTCAAAGAAGGTTTGCTACATCTGTCGCACCCAGCAGTCACCCCTACGTACCCTGAAGCTGTTGTCAACACGTTTGTAAAGTCGACGATCCGGCACCAGCACTCGGCGCGCACGACTAATAACTATTCGCTTGCTATAGCATACATTACAGCCAAGTCGCCGGCCCTGCTGTCGCCGCACTCGATCGACGTGTACGTGTCAGCGCTGTGCGCGGCGTCCATCTACGCTGCCCTCAACTTTGCGCGCGCAGTGTCCGACATTGCGAGCGACGGCGCGACGGGCTCAAGCCCCAAGACTGATATGCTGCGCGTTCTTGTCAATGCGTGCCTCGCCGCTTCCGTCGAAGGTTCTGAGGCGGGCTCAGCAATCCAGATCAGCCCGTTCTCGGCCACGAAACCAGCCAAGCCCCGCAAAAACCCGATCCACAACCTGCTTCAGTCGTCGCCGTCTGCCTGGCGGCTTGCCAACCTGCCTCTGACGCCCAGCGAGTCTGCTGCTGTCGAGACCATTTTAAACGACGTTATCCGCGACAGCACCAGTACAAGCACAAGAGAAGGCGGCGACGCGTCGCTGGAGCGCCGCAAGGCTGCGCTGGCGAAGGACGTGCTGCTGCTGCGGGCCCTGCACACGGGGGACATGGAGGCTGCGTCGCGGGTGGGCGCGATGGGCAACTTTAAGCTGGCGTCTACTGTGACTGCAAGCGGGCCGCCACGCAAGCTGGGTGGCCGCAGCAACGGGCATTCTAACGGAGCTGTGTCGTCAGCATTGACAGGAGCAACGGCAAGGGGGACTGAGAATGGAGAACAGGTTGAGAAGCCGGTTGAGTGGAGTGACATTACGAGAGGGTTGAATCTGGGACTGAATGCATGACAGGATGAGAAAAAGAAAAAAGGGCGAAAGCATTGCAAATGAGAGAAGGCAGAGAAGGGTCTGCTTGAAAACGAGGATGCTAGTTTAATGAGTGCGCAAGTAAAGATGTGCAAAATAATGTCAATTATCATAAAGTTTTAGAGAAAAGTGGTCTGGGCTTAAGGAGATTAGGTGCGACAGTAGATGGGACGAGTTTATGGAATGGATCGATGAGGTATGCGCTCAATTGAAGAGAATAAACAAGTAGACCAGTGAAGTAGACAAGCCTAGGTGAAAAGCAGAAAAGGAGAGCGCACAATTGCACTTTCATTTTTGTTGATGGCGGCTTGATTTTTTGGTCAACAAGTTGATCTTGAATCACAGATCACAAGTTTTGGAATTATAATTCTAAAGAGACTCTATAAGTATTCTAAATTTATATTGGATCTGTGTTATATGCGCAGTTAAACTGCTGGTTTATAAGCAGTAGGGTGAGCCTGAGCTGCACATGGAACAGCTTTACAACTGGAGCAGATTTAAAGAACTATATAACTTCCTTTAACAATATTGTACATGAACCAATTAGCTGAAAAGGTTCTATTACAATTGTTATGGATCAATCTTGTAAATCCTGTCATTTACTCTTTCATTTTTTTTTTTTTTTGAATTGAGTTGGTGCTCTTGGCTGGTAATTCCACAGTTGTAGGTAGACAGGCTCTCCAGTCTACTTTTCTATTTGCTTTCATTTATTCATTTATTCATTTATTCATTTATTCATTTATTCATTTATTCATTTTTCAATTTTTTTTTTTTTTTTTTTTTTTTTTTTTTTTTTTTTTTTTTTTTTTTTTTTTTTTTTTTTTTTTTTTTTTTTTTTTTTTTTTTTTTTTTTTTTTTTTTTTTTTTTTTTTTTTTTTTTTTTTTTTTTTTTTTTAATATGAAACTGAAAACATACGGTGTTGCAATGTTGGGTTTTGCAGGTTTTTGTGGATCACAAACCCTGGTTGAGCTTGACTACAAAACGTACAAAGGAACTGCAGATGCAAGAGATGGAATACATCTTGATTCATAGTCTGTCATTAAGGTAATTAACTGCTTGGACTTTCAAATTGGTTGCTCTAGATCCAATCTCAGCTTTATTGAAAATCACTCCAATTACAATCTCTCATATGGAATCAATATCTGGACTTTTTTTAAACCAATGCTTCAAGTACATTATAATTAAAAATTTCACTATTTAGCCCTCAATACATGATACAGGCAATGCAATCCATTTCCACATACATCCAAACCAGCTTTCAGCAGCTTTCCAACCACACCTAGCGGTATCTCCAGAGCGACAAAGTATTGTGCTTTTTCCAGATATGCCGTCTGCCCGACTTTGTGTTATTGAACTTGTGGCCCTTGTTAATACCTCTCGACTTCTTGCCCGTCGCGGTCAAGCCTCGAGCTTCCCGGTGCTTGTGCACAGGGTTGCAGATCCAGTTATATCTCGCATCACGCCTGACGGCAGCGTGCTGGGGGTCAACCAGAATCACCTCAAAGTACTTGTACGTCGCGTCCTGGTTCACCCAGTACGAGTTCAGCACTCGCAGGTTGCCTGCCCGGCGGCCCACCCGCTCCTCCGCCGTCGCCCGCAGCGACCGCTGGTACTTGAGCTGGTTCACGCCCTGGTTCGTCGGCTTACCGTAGGTGGCTCCCTTCTTGACAGGTCGCTTACGGTTGCCTCTGCGGACGCGAACGCGGAAAATGACAAAGCCCTGCTTGGACTTGTAACCAAGACGGCGAGCCTTATCCGGACGAGACGGACGAGGAGCACGGTGGATGACGTTCATCTGGCGGTACTCCCAGCAGCGCACGCGCAGCAGAAACCGCATAACGTCAGACTGCTTCTTGCGGTGCAGCTCTTCGAGGTATTTGTAGGCGCCCATTCTGTTTGTTTCAGCTGAGGATGTTGACTCAAGTGCTCTTTGGCAGATTTAAAGAAGCTGCTGAATAGATTTTTTTCAGAAGGAGTGAAAAACAGGGTTGTGGGATTGCTTGTTTAGGAAAAGCAGTCACTTTTGGTCTTATAACTACTCAAAGGTCACGTGAATTGAAGAGAGGTCCCATATGGAGTTCCAAACACAGCTCAAACGAGGCACATACAAAACACGTCAAAAAGGGCCAAAACAAGACCGCCCGCGTTGTCGTTCTGTAGATCCCTAAGGGCGCGCTCTTGCTATCTTTTACGTCCTATTCTGAATTATTGGTAAAAGCTATACTAGGTGTACCGGATTTTCTGTTTACTTTTTATTTTTTATTATAAGCTTGGTCAGGTATGAAGTCTATGCATAGTCCTGGCAAACCACCCTACTTCTTTCTCCATCTTCGGATCTTATTACACAGACCCGGTTCTTTCAAAAATGCCACAGGGATTGGAGAGCCCCGGATTTCGCGTACTAGTCGGCCGGCATCGGCCTCTACCTCCTATAGGAGCTTGTGGGTTTCGCATTACAGCACCTCACTTGGGCCTTAATTAGGGAAACCTAATCATTGCCCAGAACTGGCGTTTGTGTCCTGGGCACAGTAGTTCCATCTCCCGTCCTTACTGGCGCCGGCTTAGACGTCCTGCGCTGAAGCTGGCGATTGTCTCCAAGTGTCCTTATCAAGGTTAAACCTTGAAACACCTGTGGCCGAGTTCAGTAATGAACCCAGAGCCATGGACCCAGGTGGATATGTCGTTTTGGCCCTATGAAGGCATGATCTGCGTGTGCCCTACGAAAATCAAGAATGGGTTGAGTAGTATTGAAGTATTTATAACTAGAGTGGCAAGAAGACCAACAACCTATTTCTGGTATTGCCTGTGGTGATGAGTGGTTGGATGATGCAACATCTCGTATCCATTGTCATTATCTCCACCAAGTATACTCACAAACAACTACCTTGCTATATATGCTCAACCACGCGGCAAGCCAGGTAAATTGTTGGTTGATTGTTTGTAGATTGTGAGTAAGCAAGTGAGAGAGTGGGCTAGTGGGGACCTGTCCCGTCAAATTTATAAGGGCAAAAAAAAAAAAATGACTTTGTATTTCTGCTCAATTGAAGGTACTGCGGTGGGGAATTGACACAGATTTTGTTCCTGCATAAGTTCTCAACCATAATATATTATAAACAAAAAAAAAGGTGACGTCACTTACTTGTTACAACTTTTATAAAGCGCGTCTCAGCAGCAGCAGCAGCAGCAGCAGCAGCCGACAAAACAAACCGATTTCAAGTTAATTAGCTATAGGTGTCTGAGCTTGACTTTGGTTTTGCAATTGTGAAAAAAAAAAAAAAGGGTTCTGACACAGGTTAATTTGATAGCCTGTTTCAACAAGAATAGTCCAAGAGACACAATATTGTAAAATGCTCGGTCCTTTTTCTTTCTTTTAATGTATACGTAGCAGCGTAGAAAATGACAGTTAATGTCTTACACCAGTACAAATACATGTCTGATTGTTTTACTTTTGTAATCAAGTCTGTGTATCATACAGATATATATAAATCTATTGATGAGATGGTGTTAAAAGTGATGGACCCCACATTAATTACTGTGTGATCAGTGTCGTTTTTGGCTGTTGATGATTGATGATGATACAAATATTCATGATTAAAACGCAGCAAACAACTATTATAACCCACTTCAAATTACAAGTCTCCAGGTGGCCTTTATGTACCTTTTTTTTTATTTTTTATTTTATAAAAAATATTCTTTCCTTGCAATAATAAATCCATATCGTATAATCTACACATCTGTTTCTTTGAATAAATATTGCAGGGTGAATGAATTCAGTTGGTCAAGAATCGATCAGAATCGGCCGTATACAGTCCTAAATCGGTTTACTATAGTAAATTTGTGCCTTTTCTTTTCTTTTTTCTGTCGAATTGTTTTTCCCATATAAATATTTCTGTTGCTAAATGTCCTGTCGATCATCAAACATCCTTGTCACACGAAATTTATTCAAAAGAAAAAAAAATAAAAAAATAAAATTTATATCTTCAGTTTCAAAAGTTTCTCTCTCTGTCAATCTCATTCATATATAAAATCCTGTTCTTTCCTTCTTCCTCTCTCTCGTCTCTTTCTCTTCTCAACTCCCTTTTTTTTTCACATCTCTGGCCAACTACTAACTACTAAAATGGCATCTCTCACCTCCGCCATCATGCCCTCCTCCTTTATGAACGCACCCGCCCCCTCCGGCCCCCTCCTCATTGACACCGCGCCCTTCCCCACTCCCCAGCCTTCAGCTTCTTCATCTAAATCATCATCGATAGACCCCATGTCCTTTAGCCTCGAAATCGACACATCGGTACCCATGACTAGCCCGCCTGCCGCATCCAACAACGCCCGGGAAACAGGTGGCGCCGCTGGACCGTCATATGTCATTATGTCAAACTCGACGGCTATCTTGAGCAACATGGGTCCGGACCCGACCATGGTCATGTCGTCGCCTTCTAAAGCAGCAATGAACAGCACCACAACAAGCACGACGGTAGCGTCGAGCGGCGCGGTTAGACTCCAGATTGGAAGCGGTAAAGTGTCAAAGACGGCGTGGATGGGCGTGGCTGGGTTTGTAGTGCTCGGGTTTGCCGCGTCTTTGATTTAACCATTTCGAATCAAAAGTAAACTAGACGACTATTAGTTGAGGAAAATATCTAATGGCAACAACGCGGGGCTGGTTGAGAGTGATGGAAAAAGTACATTCTTTTTGAAACACCAAACACTTCAGGTATCCATAAGGCCCTCCATGAGATTCTTTCTTGCCCAAAAGAAAAAAAAGCAAGATTAAGGTTCGGTGCCTTGCCAATGTGTGAAGTGCGTGTTCCTGAGTACTGGCAGCAAACTTAAAACCCCCGACCGACACCACCAAAATCAACAACCAACAGCAAAACCCTCAATAATGATGTCCCTGGCCCTTTTTTTTCTTCTTTTCTCTCTACTAATTATTTAATTTGTTTCTTTTTATTATTTCTGTTTTATGGTCCTGTTTTTTTTTTTTTTTTGCCTTTTCATGTTTTACGTTATTTTTTTCGTTTCTCGTTTTATAGGTTCTTGTTGGTATGAGGGTTTGTCTTGGTTAATTAATGTCAATGTTTCAAAGGAAAAAAAAAATTGAATCGTTTAATTCCCTTTTCTTTCAATATCTCTTCTTTCAACTTAATAATTCATGCTGATTTCGTCCTTTTATTGGATTCTTCCGACAAGCAAATTGATGCGTTTTTTCACAGCATACTGCTTGAGTGGTTTGAAGGCTTGGTTTAAAAGGAAAAGTGCCTGGTGTCTGTGCTCATGCTCGGATCTTGCCTTTCCAACTAGCAGCATTATTATATATAGTATTTACGAGCATTTGAAGTAATCAATCAGGTATTTATGAATATTTTCAGAGCTAGTTATAACCCTCGCAAACCTTGCATCCTTTTTCAAGATATGGAAAGAAATGTGATTGACTTTGCAGGTTGGCCGTGGAACTTTACTTATTTTCTCTGAGATTTTGATTCCAAGGAGAGCTGAGACACAATCCGACAGTGTAATATATAGTTTAGGCAAAATTTCTTTATTTTTTTTTACCAGGTTTTCAGTTAACGATGTGCAGACAAAAACGATATAAAATGGATGTGGTAGCTACTTGTGACCCCTGATCGTCCGTACCCCAAGATCAAAACTTGGACCAAACTCATTGCAATTGAGAAAAAGATAATAATATATAGACGGGAATTGCAATTGGTTGGTTGATCTTTTGCTCTATAGCTCTATAGACCTCAATCTCTCAATTGAAGCAGCTATAGCTATAGCATGAAAAAAAAAGGTTGCTATGTCCGCAATTGACCCACCGGTTCCTGATTACACGCATGTATATATGGCATGCATGTATATTTGGGTCATTTGGCAACTGCATCGGTATGCTCATGAGCCATTTGGCATTTATTTGGGGAAAGTATAGGCATGATTAACCATACGCATATATGTATACAGGAAGATTTGGATTGGGTACCGTCATGATCAATTGCAATATTATATATGTGTAAAATATGCATGTTGATTCGTACGTATGGCGAGATTCCGAGATAACTCTCTCAATATATATATATGCCTATATAGGCAAAACGGCCCAGTGTCAAGAAAGAAACTTAAGTGGACGGCTCAGAAGTGAATACGAAGCGGTTAACAATTTTGAGAGTGGTTATGTGATTGTGCCTGGCTTATTTAACCAGTTGGCAGGCTTGAAAAATTGGCAAGCCAAACTGCACAAACCGGCAAGCGGTGCTCCTTATAAATTAAGAAAGTCATAAAATAAAGATGATATTTGAAGTGCTATAGAGTGTCTATTGCCGAATACAAACAGCAGCAGTATAAGCCCCCAAAAAGTTCCAATTGGTGATTGTTTCTAGGGGGTAATGGCATTACCTTCGTTGCGATTCTGAAGTCATGCACAGAAAAAGGTCAACTCATAATAATGGCCTGCAGCAAACTAGCGGAACCCATTTTACATGGTTTGGTCAAGAGAATTAGCCACCTGAGATTTAAAATGATTGAATGAAACATGACCAGCTATAGCTATAGCTATAGGAAGGCAGAGAAATGGAAAGATGGAGGATCAAGACTACAAATGGCCCTGATAGGTACAAGACCCAAGAATGAGAATGAAATTACATTCATCAATTAACAACTTTTCCTTGGGTTTAGCTGAATTCTCAAGTCACGATAAGACCATTTATTACCCTGTGAATTCAGATTCGTATCTTGTATTCTGCGCATTCTCATGATAACATGTTTTGACTAGTAGTTCCAGCTCTTTTAAAGTGCCACAAACGTTTCCTTTCTTTCCTTGCGAGATTAAGTTGGTTCCAGTTAACTGCTGACTTTTGCTTTAAACAAATATCCATTTAGTGTGGATTTAGTACATCTCAGCACAATGACCAGCACCAACAATATGGTATACCAATCTCTGCCGGAAATCCAGTTTGCAAAAAAAGCTGAGATACTAAGCTTACCGAGTCTACTGATCCACTGTTTTGGTAAATTTCAGCATATATGCTTATTTCATTTGTTGTTGTGTTGAACCAAAAGAAATATTAGTAAATTGATTCATGGAAACATTGTTCAGTCTTAGTAACTAAAAGATAACTGAAAAAAAAAAATCATTGAACAATGGGGGCTTGGCTATACAACCTGGGATTGTCATAAATTTAATGAATTTTGCGTTCAAGTTGAACTGTGAGGATCTTGGGCACTTTAAAGACGGTCTCATCGTAGTGAGCTCGTTGCAACTTCAACTACCAGTAACTGAGCAATTCCCCTATTGTGCCTCTCTAACGTGAGTACTCTCCAGAGTCAGACTGGCTGTCTGGTTTTGGGACGAAGTATCTTTTTATTGTAAAAGGTAGAAGAGTACGTGATTTATAGAGATTATTATTACTACAAAGTTCTTTTCTTGAGTGAACAAGCCATAAATTCATGAGAGAATGAAATCATGTTTGTATAGGTTTTCACACTTACTCTACAGATTCAGGCTAATCCCCTCAATCCCATCAACCCAAGGAAATACAAAATAAATTCTTCCTTTTCAAGTTCTTGATAAATAAGCTCTTTCTTATTTTGTAATGCTCTATGGGGTAAATGAGTTCTTTCACAGTTAAAAGTGAGATTTTTCCAGTCGGGAGGAGTAGCATGGTTTTCAAGAAGTAACAAAACATGTCAGGTTGTGCTTGTAAATTTGCTTCTTACTTTTGATCTTTTGATTTTGAACTGTGCCTCTGGTTGTGTTGTAATTAAGATCCTGGTTGTATTATAATCAAGATCCTGGAAAAGTAAGATTGCCAGTTTGTTCCTAATTTAGCCATCTTTTTACAAAAAAGAACAATAAAAAAAGAATGGTTTCAAGGGAAACTGTTTGATCTGGTTAGCTGACTGACTGTTTTTTTACAAAAAAAAAAAATATAAATGCGGCGTGGGTAAATTGGCTTTTTGGTTAAATATTTAGAAAGCCAATGGAATACTAAATCTATAATCACAATCAAACCTCAAGTTTGTGAGAAATCAATGAATGGTTGACTTAAATATCTGAGCATATTGTGGCATAAAATGCTGACCTGTCATGCTGCTCTCCAACTTCAAAAATAATGGGTCCAAATTTCTATACGTGTTTATTTTTATATATAGAATCCAAGCCTTGCTGGTTCTGTTTAACTTCCTGTCCTTTCGTCATGAGTAGCAGGCCAATAAGAGACCATATGAAGTAGCAATAATCTGAGTTATTCTTGACTTTATTCAATAAATTTGCTTTTTGTTATGAACGGCCCATCTTATTAAAAATACGAGTATTGACTTTTATCTAAAGCTGCATTTCCAATATTATTTTTTTTAATTATAGTTTACTCGGAATTTTACGAAAAACGATGCCGGATTCATGTAAATAACTTTTCTGTATTGATGTTTGAGTTTCGCAGCTGCAAATTGATTAAAGTAGAACTATGAAGACATTTAATCTAAAAATAATGGAAAGAACCAACTGTTAGTCCAACACAGAATTAAGACACAGGTTTGTATTTGTAGTTGGATATTATGAGCACTAAGTGCCAACTATCAAATATTATTAAAACATGGAATTGAAGTCATAGGTTACTAAAATGATGGAATGGAAAAAATCTTCATCTTCCTGAGACAATTGTGGCAAAGAGCTACTAGTCCGACTACAAACTGGGGCAATCAAAATAAGCGAGTGATTAGCTTGAAAAAATCAAGTTTTTTTGCATTTTTAAACTTGAGAATGCTTGGTTTGTGTTTCTCTACATGTATGTGTCCATGTTTGTGCGATGTGAGTAGGTATAGGTAAACTTGAATGAGATTGATTCTCAAAACTGCAGGTTGAATATTGATTTATTCTTGGCAAGTTTTTTAGCTGGAGAAATCCATAATAGATTCAATGGATTCGCTCGAGCAAAGATCTATTTAAAAATCGGGCTTTTTTTAATTTTGGCGAAAGTTATAGAGATCTTGGTAAGATCTCTTCTTCAACGGGTGACATGTATACCCGATAACCTTGGCTTTCAAAGTTCACGTATTATGATTTTTTTATTATTATTATTCATTTAATTTTCATTCATATTCAAACCCTATGTTTGTTTTTATCTTTCCTTATGATTTTTTCCATCTATCCACATATCTCTTGCAATGGGGGACAACAACACAATGATTAGATATCACGAAATCTTATTCTGGTAGAAAATTAGACAGATCTATAGCAAATCAAAATTCGCATCATTACTTGTTTAGGCCAGATCTGGCTCTGGGGTCCCTTTTTTGCTTACTCCACAGAAAATAGTTTGTATTATAGGGGGAGAAAAACAATAGTTCTGACATTGTTTTGATATTATTATAATATGAATGAGAAATTAAAGTGAAATGAAAAAATTAAAAAAAAAAATAAAAATTCTTTTTAAGGTTGGGAAATCGAGATCCATTTTGATGACGGCCAAGCCGCAGGCTCGAGTTGAATTACAGACTAAAAGAAAGATACTTGAAAGAAAAAAAGCAAAAGAAAGTGATTTCAGTGTGAGAAGATGGCAATTCCTGTGAACAGATTCCAGAGTGGCAGATTCAAAGTATTCCGCGGCTCTGTGTAAGGCCAGCGAAAAATGTCGTTTCTCGCTGCGCTGGTTGAATATTATCAAATGTCAAAAGCACAGAAATCTATAGAGCCCAAGGCCAAGCCTTGCTCAAGAAAGGTTGACAACAACAGCTCATAAATGAAATCTATAGCATGGCAGTGTTTTCCATCGATCTATATTTCATGAGCAGTTTTTTCTGCTCATGAGCCGAGCTCGTCTATATATGTCAGAAAGGTTGACAACAGTTGATAAGTGAAATGTATAGCATGGCAGTGTTGAAATTTCTAGATATATCTCATGCGAGTATATATTCTGAGCCTTAATTATTGTCTATATAGGTGCAAACCTTACTTATAGTCGTATACTATAGGTTCCAATAATTTATTCCAGAGCTGGGTTGGCTGCTTTGGTAATTGTCTGTGCTTGAATCGTTTATAAAATCTTGGAGATTAGCTCTAAGCCTTTTTTTTTCTTTCTTATACTTTTTTTTCTTTCTTATACTGCAGCCATTGATTTTTAAACTTCTACCATGGATGGGTCTTCAACTCAAGAGCATAATAATATCTATGTGTATATATACCCTGGTGGCACAGCGCTATTGTATTTCGGGGGCCGCTTACACAAAAATTGAAAGGGTTTACAAAGAAATTACAAATTTAATTCATGGTTGCAAGGGTTTCAAAACGTATATGTATACACTTGCAATGATTAGTAAATTTACAAGGGTTTGTAAAAGTTGCAGCGGGGCAAATTGGGCCTTTGGGAAACGAAACGCCTGTGTCAATATCAGTCCTAGCGTCTTAATTTGCGTGCACATGTGGGCGTGTGTGGGCCCTTGAAAATACAATGCGAGCGCTGTACCAGTTTTAAACCCTAGGCTTGAGACTTTAATATATATTCATGTACTTCTGGCGCACTTAGCCATGAATAGAAAAACATGGAGTCCTTTTCATAATCATCAAGTTAACAATATATATATATATATGCTTTGCTTAAAATAACGTGGCGCTCTAAGATTATCAATAGTGGCACTCACTTATATTAAAGACTAAACCAAAATCAAGCTCGGGATCTTGCGTGGTTTATCCATCGCGCGACCCAGCGATCTTATTTTGTCAAGTCTACACGGCGATAGAAGAGTCGTTTAAATATTGATACGATATTAAATTGTTTGCCTTGAAATACCACAACGCAATGGTTCTTTTTTTTTTTATTTTTTTTAACGATCCCATCATGCCTTGAGATGTTTCTCCAATTCTGACGAGAAAAGCTCCATGAATTACAAGTATTGTTGAAGTCGTTTCTTGTTCTTATGCATGATGATGATCCAGCTCCAATTCTAAAATACAATTGGGGCAAGGTGATCAAATTGTGACCCCTCTCCTTGCTTCTTAATATAGTTTTCTTGCTATTTTTTTTGCTTTCTGGGTTCTTTTGTTTTCTATGAACCAGCCTTCTTTTCTCAACTTTTTGCGTCATCTCTTGAGCAATTGACCCCAACTATTTCATGTAAATTTTAAAAGATAAGTATATAAGTATGTCTATTTGAAAATCAATTAAAAGAACAATTGAACTTCTAATCATTGATCTCCGCAGGTTCATCTTTGTGTTTCCTTATGCTTGACTACCACCATCCTGCTAATTTAATAAACACTTGAACCAGTCCAAGGGGTTTACGCAGACTTCTCATAAGGTTTATAGAAGCATTATTGAAGTATTCTTGAGCTAAAACCGAGTTTTCCATGTTTCTTTTGTCTTTCTAACCTATTCGTTAAGACAAACCTTTCAAGTTTGTTGGACAAATCAGATGAACTAAGATTTCGTTCTAGTATTGAAATGTTCCTAAATTAAAGTGTCTGAGAAAATTAACAAGTTCTCTACTCACATATAATTTTTTTATTATTAGGGTAATACATAATAATATGTTGTAATGGAGTTATAGTACGTAATAGCTCGCTCCCTTCTCCCATCCATTTCTAGAGTATCCTTTCTAGAATAATGGCCCTTAGATCTGTGCCAGGCTCATATCAGTTACTTTATTATGGTAAACCTACCTCAAGTTGCAGTCCCTTCTCGAATAATATAGTTTATTTTGACAAACAATGGTTACAGTAACTCCTTTTACTTTGTCGGCCGAGAGTAAAGTTACTCTTCATTAATGAAACAACAATCAACAAGTCGAATATATAAATATATCAAAAGTAAAACACATGAAGACATGAACCACTTTTTCAAATAAAATAAGTAAAAACAATCATAGCATAAATATCACATACACATTTCATCTCTTTTTTTTTTCCATCTCAGTCCAGTTCTCTTAGTGATCATTATCTCTGGTCGAACTGAGCAGTGGTGCCGCCCTGATAGTATCCAAAAGACGAAACTGCCGCCGCTGCCGCTGCTGCAGCCGACGACGACCCAGATCCGGCATATGTACCATCGCGGGTACTAAACTGGTGCTGCTGCTGTTGTTGTGAGTACCCAGCATTGTACTGCTGGGAGGATGCACCGGCTGGGTACATGAATTGTTGCTGCTGCTCTTGAGCAGCGGCGGCCTGGGTGTAGAGCTGCTGGGCTGGGAACGATGTGTAAGGAGACTGCCTTGAGGTAGAAGAGGTGGGAGAGGTATAGGATTGATACTGCTGGGGCTGCGTATGGGTTACAGCGGGCGAGGATGCAGAGTGACTGGGGGAAGAAGGGGATTTTGAATGGTTGCGGGGGCGGTGGGCTTGGAGGTGGTGGCTGTCTGGGGTGCTGAGAGTGTGATGATCGGCTGACGAAATGCTAAATGTAGAGGATGAGGAAGATGGCGGTGAGGCAGTGGCCTTGGAGACAGAGGACCGCTTGGACACTTTCCCGCTAGTGCTCGGGGTAGTCGTGCGCTTGCCAGGGGTAGAGCTGGCACCGGTGCTTAACGGTTTGGCGGAGGACGTGGACGGGGACGGTAGGGTTCTGAATTGCAGAGAGGAAGAGTTAGAGGCTCCGTCGATGGGAGCAATAGGAGCAGGGCGCACTCTCAAGCGGGTGGACCGACTTTGAGCCATAAAGGTCTAGACATTTCAGTTAGGGCATTTTCTCATCGGTTTATTGCTTTTCGAAAACTTACTCTTAGATGCGAATCAAACTCTTGTCTTTCACGACCAGTAAGGTAAGGTTCCCAAATCTGTCGCTGGTTCAACGAGTCGGTATACTCATATGGTGCAATCATTCGTATATCGACTAAAGAAGGAAATTAGCGCCCGCTCCAGTTCAACGAAATAAAGAGGTGCCAAGAAAGCCCCTAGAAGGATACTTACATTCTAGCAGCGACTCGTGGGTTTCGGGATCATAGACATCTGCTGAGTTTGACCGCTCAGCTTGGCGGTCAATGGCCTTTTGGTTGGCCAAGTACCATTCTTGCCAAGTCTCGACTGGGTGCCGGCTGGGGTTGTAGTATGGTGTGGTGATTTTGTACATTGAGGAGAGAGTGTTTGAAACGAACGTTTGTGCCTGTTGAATGAACGAGGCTGCAGAGGCAACGGCGGCGGTAGGTTTGTGGGGGTCAAAGAGCTGGAAGGGCTAAAAAGTTTGAGTTAGCGAGCGACACTTTAAGCGAACGAGAGAAAGAGGAACTTACCTGAGAGGGTTGAAGAATTTCGGTTTGCATCAAAAAGGCTGTGTGCTGAGTACAAGGGGAGAAAAAAGAAGTCAATTCTTTCAAGGAGAAAAGAGGTATCAAGAAGAATCAAGAAGTAGTACAAAAGAAAGAAACAAAAAACGAGAACTTTTTGTGGAGGAAGGAAATGATGTGGAATATATATGATTTTAAAGACGATGAGAGTTGAAGTTTATATTTATATTTTGACAAGATAACAATAACGAATAAAACATAAAAAAGTAAATCTGGAAAACAATCAAGAATTCAGAGATCAAAAAATCAAAAGAAATATATATATATATATACAAGACCTAAAAAAGAAATAACAATAAGCAAAAAAAAAAAATCAATCTCATATATATATATATATAATTTATGTAGAGGGGGCCATGGATCCATAGCTATAGAATAATAGAAAAGGCCCAGACCCAAACTTTTCTTTTTTTCTTTTTCACATATTGCAAATAGTTACCGATCGATGCTGGATTTTCTTTTGCATATATATATATATATGCCTTCTCCCTTTCTTTTCTTTTTTGTGTGTGATTATTTTTCTCTTTCTGTCAATTGTAAAATTCTTTATAAGGAATTTGTCACAAAAAAAGAAAAGTTAAAGACCTAATCTATTCTGTGCACATGTAGCCCCACGGCTTTTGAAAAAGTGACTGGGATTGCAATTGGCCAATTCTCGCAAATAAAAAAAGCATAGCAATACCCTTTGATATATATATTCATGATCAAAAGTATCATCAGTATCTACAAATTTCTTTACCATACATATATATATATTCAACTTGCAATTATAAGTAAGGCGCTATTGTGTAGGTAGTTTTGAGTTTGAAGTTTGCATGGCAGTTGAGATGGTCTGCATAAGCACGGAATCAGAGTGGATATATATATAGAGCTAGCGTGCGAAATAAATGTGCGAATTAAATGACAGCCCTAACTGTAGCTATAGCTATAGGGCGAAATAGAAGGGCCTGGTGTATCCAAGTGCAAGTATAAAAGAAGGATTTCTTTTTTTCTAAATTTCTGGTAAATTTTGGGTTTGGTGGACTCTGAGCATAAAGAGTTGTTTATTCATGTGAACAAATATATAATGATATCCTGATCCTTGCAAGACCATCACAGTTCATTCATTCGAGTAGCTATAGCGAGCGAGCCGCCGTTGAGCTCGAATATAGATTTCTCTTGGCCATGTGGTGGTACTTCCAGTGAAGGAAGTATGTAGATAGCACTCGCCTCTCCGCCATTTCTGATTACTCACAGCGGCAAGACATCCAGATCCCAATTAATATGGTAGCTTGAAAGAATGATATCAAAAAGCCTTGCCATGTATGGGGGAAAACCGGTCTGTTAACTTTTTAATGAGAGTAGAGGCAAAACACAAAAGAAAAAACAGAACAAACGTATCAATAATTACCATTTATAGATATCTAATAGATCTAGTAAGTAAACTGTAATAATTTCCTAATTGAATAAGTTGCTCATGTGTGATTATAAGCAAACAAAATGTATACAGACAAAACTAGGGAAAAACTAGGGAAAAAAAAAAAAAAAAAAAAAAAGTATATACTGTATCACCACCGCATTTACCGGCTGTAAAACAAGTGGACAGAAAGCTATAGTTTGCTTCGAGGAGTGCTGATGGGGCGCAAAGAGGGAGATAAAATTAATTTAAAATCTGGTTTAAAGCAAGAAATAAAAGTAGCTGGTACGTTAAAACAATTTCTCTTTTGAAAATCAACAAAAAACAAGACCATCAAAGGTCGTTAACTCTTCATGGTATGCACCAAGTTTCATAAAACAACAGACAGAATACCAAAAATGCAGGCCAAGTTTGGCTCTCTGGCAGAGTCCAGCGCTCAAGTCTAAAATATCATCATCATATATATATATTAAGCCAATGATAATAATAAACTTATTTATTATTACTACTGATATTGGGGAGCTTGCACCAACAAGTCAAGCATGCAAAGTCCACTCGCATCTCTCCTTCTTCTGTTTTCTATTTGGTCTCTTCTCTGAACGTTCACGTTGGCTAAATATCGGACTACCTCCTGAACAGTGTCCTCGCGGATGTATCTAGCCATGGTTGTTATCCGCAAAAATGAAGCAGATAATATTATAATCTGCGGTTTGATGCTAGTTTAGAACGGATCCAAAACCAAACAACGCAGTTTATAAAAGCAAAAAGCAAACTTAAAGCATGATATGTATATACAGATTGAAGAACGCGGAGCCTCTCTCCTTCTCCAGTTTAGAAACAATTAGACGTCTATAGTATATATATATACTGGGTGAGAACGACAGTATAACCCAAAGAAATGCGGGAGGTTGCTCCGACACGGCGCGGCCTATTTGAGTGAGACAGCCACAAAACTACTATAAGAAAAATGGAGTGCAAAAAAAAGTAAAAACACAAAACAACAATTCAAAAGAAAAACGAGTCTAAAAAGCAATACCGGATCTACATCTCATATATATCAGAAAGGCCTGACTTGTGGAACTTCTATATCTATCTATCTTGACTTGGGATATTCCATCTGTCTTGGAGCTTGTGAGCGCCGATATGTGGTGTGGTGCTCAAGAGACTGAGCATTGCCCTCGCCCTAATCTGGGGATGAGGGTGTTCTTTTTGGCAAATGAGAATGAAATTCTAAAAAATGGAGACTGAAGCCCCGGGCTAGCAAATCTGTGTCAATGTATATATATATGATAATGAACGTCTATAACTTGAATATATATATATATATCCACGAAAATGTCCAAGCTTGAGTAAATCTATACTTGTGGATCGATGGAGTGCACTGTATGTTGAGTATACATATATATATATATATATATACAGTTTTAAGCGAACAGGCAAGGGTGTTTTCAGTTTTTGATAGCGATAGTGAACATATATAGGATAAAGGTCCTATTTTGAATTCATGACGATATCTCGATAGAGTGGACATATGACTATCAGCAATTGATAAAAAGCCAAGTATGTGAACTTATCCTAGTATGGGCTAGTCTTTGATCCACTCTTTATTTTCTATAGATTGATATATATTATAATTATATATATAAAAGAAACACTGGCTAATAATATTTCTACAATTATAAGAAAAGACCGGCGGCGGAGTACATTTATACTATGGCTGCTCATGAAAAGAGAAAACCGCTAGCTGGTACAAAGTCTAGACCATTCCATTTGTCAATGATAGAACAAGACAAAAATAAATGGGTCTTGCGTATAGGATACGTGGGTGTATACTTGAGGCTGTGCCATGAAGTTTGGGGTCTTCTTCCAGGGCTCCTGCCATCTTCAATATTGCTCTTCTTCTCTCCTCATTTTCTTGCCCTAGGCTAATGGTTAAATAAATTTGCCATGGATGTTGCCAGTCTTATGCATATATATGATTAGTGTGCTCAAAGTTTAATTTTCTAAATAAGTGGTATATAGATCTTACACTTTAAATATGTTGTGTGTACAGCCGCTAAGAAGTGGTCCTCCAGTTCTAGCTATAGGTCTCTACACACTATAAGCTTGTACATTTCCGTAGTCCAGTAAAAGCGTAGGCATAAACTTGTGAAACGGGCTAAAGAGCTAAAGCATCAGGTTAGATTTGGGGTGAAGAAGGGCCTGAGAGCACCAAACTGAGATACAAGCGTGTAAGTCGTTTTCGATCACATGCAGTCCAAGCCAAACCTGCAAAAAGAAAAGGGCCTTGTAAACAAAGTTATAAGTCTAAATATATAAGCCAAAAAGCACTCACCACTCGAGATCGATCTCTGACCCAAGAATTCACAAGAACCAAGAGCCAAGAACCAAGAACCAAGCCGAGTATTGGGATGCATTTGACATAATCATATATAACGTGTACAAGGCATGGAATAAAATGCATAGATAATGATTGTTATTAATTAAGAAATATATATAGATGAATTTAAGAAAATCGATGATATCTAGGCACCTTTGTAGATGAATGCGTTGAAAAAGTCCACTTCAAATCACATTAATTCGGCTACGCTTGTATGAGAGGTAAACCCCTTTCAATAGCTTTTGAATTCTACAGACAGGCACCATTAAATATCACTACACAGATGGCAAAAATCAGTGTTGAAGTGATTCCTAGACTAATATCAATCTTGACAGAATATTTCACCATGTATTGTGCAAAAAAACAATAATTACGTGAATGATAGAGATTTGAACTCTCCCCCCTTCATGGTTTGTTCTAGTAGTTCTTCTGGTTGCTGGTCTGTCCTGTTTTGCTGTATGTTTTTGGTGGAGTAGAGCCTGCCCCGTAGTTTGGTGGTTTTTGGTCAGAAGCAGAACTCGTTGTATGCGAACTAACCAGGGGGTTCATCCACTCCACACATTTTAACAGACAATTTGTAAGCTACTCAATCCACATTAGTAAGTATACAGACACGTGATAACTGACAACAATATCGATCTTATAGTTGGTATTAGTAAATATCAAAATGGTCCAGACAGTGACCACAGCCGAAAAGCACCAAGGCAGCATATGTGAGCAGTCAATCGACGGAATCTTTTCAGTAGATGATTTAGTAAATTGGTTGTTTGATCCCCTATATAGAAGACAAAGTCCCCATAAGCATCACACTCTTTCTGACAAAAGTTTTTCGATTATGGAACCTCTAATAATAATTAAGCTCCAGGGAGGAGAGAATTGCAATGGGTGGGTGTACTGAGTTTGGGTTGTGAGAATAATGGACACTGCTGCTACTGCTCCAAAATCACGTTCTATTTCACAAGACAGTCACAAGCTAGCAATAGCAAGTGGCTCCCATGGAGTAAACGCCTCTTTGGAGTCTGATTCATCTGATTTTTATAGGCTTATTTTTGGCTAGAGGAAATATGATTGTAAAGAGATCGATATTGAGGTGTGGGAACTTTTATTAGACTAAAGTGGCTATAGGAGAATCTCAATCGACAAGCTAGCAGCAACTGCGGACGTGAAATTATTATGCAAAATATAACACAGTATTGGGAGTCTCTAGGAGGGCGCCCTTTCTAGTCAACTTTGAGGTGAAGATGTGATGTGGATAAGTCGAAGTCTGTTTTTTTCACTACCGAAGACCGCACGCTCTCCTCGAGATCTCTAGTAATACGCCCGGGTTTCTAATTTCAAAGACCCTTGTCAATGTGCCAGAAAGCGCCCAGCTGTTGTGTTGCTAGCCCTACTATCTATTTATAGTGTTGATTGGCATAAGAAAGCAAGTTATCGCTTGAGTTAGTCCATGAAAAAATTAATTAATAGGACTACAGGCAAGACTATCTCTGCTAGCTTCTATATATGGCCCATGAGGAGGGGGTTTAGACCGTTTTATTCTTAAAAAGAAAGAATCTAGAAGCATCTATTTAAGTGGGTTTTGGCTTGGCTCATTTCGCACTAACAGAAAACCTTGAGCACTGTCCCCTCACTACCAATAACGAGACATATGGCTTGCTTGGTATGTATACGTTATTACCTTCAATAATTGTTATCCAATTCCACAGCCCGCGCGCAACCAAACCACTTCAAAATATGATAACGGATGAAAAAAAAACAATTGTAAAAGTACTGAAAAGACCCAGAAACATAGATCTCGACACACACATATATATATATAACTCATAATGTAAAAATTGTATCTATCATATATATTATGCAAACTGTATAATAACCAACATGTATACATAAAAAACAGAGAAGGCACGTATTCACGTATAATGCCCTAGATTGATTGCTTGCAGCAACGTCCTGTCTATTATCGGTACTTAGTAGTGTATACTATAGCTACTCCAAACTTTAATAACATTAATATATGTTTTCCTGTTAATGTTTCTTTTTTCATCAATATTACTTGCTTTTTAAAATTTAGAACCGTTCACATATATATATTTATATCTGTATATATATATATATCAAAAATAGTGGAAGGCGAGTGGAACTGGATTTGTGCCATGGACATAAGTTAGTCATGCCTTATGTCAGATGTGGCAAGTGATACGAGGATCTTTTCTTGGGGCATGTGGCGCAGACAGCCAAACGGACAAACGGAGAGAGGCGTACGCGCACGGTGGCTAGTGGTTTTTTCTTGGCCCAAACGTGGCGTCATTTTTTCTTGACTGGACCCTGTGGCTAGTGCTCATTTGGGTTATTGCTCCTCCATGGAGCGTATACACGTACATGTAGAAAGTGAATGAGAGGCGCTTGGATGGCTTGGTCGTAGACCGCCTACCTATGCTGAAATGGACGACTCAAAACCGGTAGGACGGTTCTTCGCTGAGCTAGGCACACCAGTCCTGCATTCATTTTGACTTTAAATTGAATGGTTTTCAACTCCCTTTCGGTGTGGCAGTTCAAATGGCTGTAGAACATGGCCAAAATTCTCATTTGACATTCTATTGATTACACACCACCAGATATAGATGATCTTGGGTAATTTTTTGGTGTGGCGCAAGAGTTAACTAACAAGATGGGTTAAAACATGAACACTATAAAAAGAAACAACGTTGGGTTGATTGCTCTAGATCTGTTCTACATGTGTATACTTTGGCCCAAGTGTGGCTAATTCACTATACTCATATATAAACTCTTGCTTGCCATGTATATAGTAGCTTATGTGGCTGAAGTTTTGTTGATTCTAAGCTTCTTTGTGTCTAGTTAGTATGAAAGTTATAACACAAAACGTATTAACCACTATTTTCATTATCCTGTTCATATGATTGGTTGATATACTTAAGCTTCATCAACTTGGTAATGTACAACCGCTGTTATATATACATTATGCACCCCCACCAAATACCGAATTGCCGGGTTTTTTTGTTTATAATATTAACGTATTCATGGCCACGGCTGTTACTAGCTAGTGCCTTCCCATGCACTCTTGGTCAGTCATTTTACGAGCTCCCGCTATTGCAAGGTGGATACTTCCACCTTTCCCTGGTTTTCTTTTAATTCATTCAAGCTTCGCGCTCTTCTACACACAAATGTAGCTTTCATTAGTAGGTTATATGCTTGCAGTAACCACGTACCGTATCTGTCCTCTGCTACCACCAAATTGCAAATGGCTATATAGGAAAGGCAGTACAGTGCATCAAAACCCATCTGCATTTATTATCTTTCTCTATAGCGCTAGGGCGGCGGCTCACATTGCAAACAATGAAAAGTAAAAACAAATGTATCTGATCCGTGCTTGACTGTGCAGTGCTTGACTGTGCATTGCATTATCAAAAATCAAGTCCCACAAAAAACACGCCACAGAGCAATGTTGAATGAATTCTGCCTAAATAGTTTCTGGAAATGCTATGAAAGAACAAACAAAAATAACCGCGGTGCCTGTATTATTTTTATACGCATATATTTGTGGTGATCCTTATTTTTACTAGATAGCCCCAGCGCTAGTAAGTGGTAATAATCATGTATACAATGCACGTACGCCTACTCACTCTATATGTATGTCACAAATAGCTAGGTATAGCCTATGGCTGGGCCGCAGCCTCGACCAATTGACCTTCCCAGCCCGCAAACACGCCTTGCACAACCTTCAGAGAACGATCTATATCATTCACTGTCCAGCTACGTCGGTACGCTTGAACCAGCTGAACCTGCTGTTCCATGGCCTCCACAATCACCTTGTTGCTGAGCCGCGCCGCCCTCGCAACGCACATTTGCAATTCCCACTCGAAAAAAGGTCGCAGTACAACTCCACTCTCTTGGTGCTGCTCCGCGCCATTGCTGTTGCTGTTGTTGGTGCCACCAACTACCTGACTCACAATCTGCACGATCTCATGGAATTGGCCCTTGATGGCCAATGCTTTGATCAGTCCGCTCAATGAGTCACTGTCGTGGTTGTCGCAGCTCACTTCCGCCACCCCAGTTCCGCCGCCTCCAGGACCCCGGAAATAGTTAAACATGCTGATTGCGTAGTCAATCTCTTCCAGCTGCAGCAGCTCAAACCCGATGCTCGTCACCATTTTGAGGTTGAGCTGGCTGCGGTGCTCGCTGACAAACTGTTTAATCCTCTGCACAGCCAGAAGCTTTTGTGTATACGTAGGTAGTGACGGTGGACCCCCGTTCTTGCTCTCCCGCAGCCGCTGCAAGTTCGTGCGCAGAAAAATCAGTCTAAGCATAGCGTCCGGCTCGTACCCAGAATCCTCCATCAGTTTTAACGCAACGTCAAACTCTGGCCCCAACCCGGCTTTGCATAGTCCATGCAGAATTGTGCTAAAAATTTGAGCAGTGGGCTTGACGTTGCGCCTTTTAAGGTCCTCAACTACTCGAATCCCAAGTTCAGGTGTGTTGGCCCTGTTAAGTTCTTGCACCCGCCGTAGAGCGTACAGTGTGCTGTTCTTGTCTTTAGAAGATGGCATTACAACTACCGTCTCAGAAGCCCAACCGCCTCGCTCCACCACTTCTGTTGTCGTAAAAGTGTCAGCTGATAGGCCTTTATACAGGCGCGGGAAATCCTTGCCCATTTCCCTCAATCTCTTAGTAACCAGCTCACCTTGATCTGGATACTTTTTCAATAACCCCTTCCAAATTAAATGCACCGTAGCGTTGCTCCCCACGACCCCTAACTGAGTCCACCCTTCCAAATTATCCACCAGCTTAGTTGGCATTCCGCTGCGCAATGCGCACGACAAAAACGCGTTCATCACAGGTCCTGTAATGTCCAAGTTGCAGTGCGACATCCAGTTAACAATAGTGAAAATACCATCGGTGTCGTTTGTCCAAGAGAAATGCACTGCTGCCCGCTCAAACGGCCGTGCACTCACACTAATGCTATTTTGCTGCTCAAAGAGAGAGAGGTATGCCTCGATGCGCCCAGCGTTCTTTTCAACGAGCAGCTGTTGGAGAATAACCTCCTGCACTCTTGCCGTGCCAAACAGACCGTCTCTTTCAATCGTCCTTGTAACCTCAATCATCAGATCCGCATGGCCCAGGTCCAGCAAACACTCCAGAACCGTAGCATAGAAACTTTCACTAACCTCCCCTCGGTCAGCTTTGAACTTGTACATGAGGCTCACAATCTCCTCAGCATCCTGTGTGATTTCCGCCTGGTTCTTAAATGCAATCTCAAGTGTTTGCTCATCAGCACGTTCCCATATCTGCATTAAAAACTCCTGGGCTACGACTGGATTGGTTTGTGCGTAAAAATTTTTGAGCACGGTGTTGAGCGTATGTGTTGGAAATTCGACTTTGCCTAGATATGCAGCAAAGATTTTTTCGCACTCCGTATGATTGCGGATGGCATACGCTGAACCTACTGCGTTGATAACACACTCTCCACACACAGGCTCTGTTGGATGGAAACGTTGAAAAGTCGAGACAACAATTTCATGCTGTTTAGCTTCAGAAAGGGCTCGCATGATACCTGAAAATGTATTTGCATCCATGTTATATCCTTGGCTATGCCCTTGTTGCAGTAATGCTTCTAGTTGTTCATATTCCCGGGCTTCCACAAGAGCCCGGCATTTGGATGCCCAAGCAGACACGTCCTCAGGGTTCTGGGGTTTTCGTTCAATTGGCCGTTCAACTGAATATACTTTAATGCTAGATAATGATGGAAATTCTTGCGATCGGTTTTGAAGATAGTCCAAACTCAAGTCGCGCAGTGGTTTGGTTTTGACAGTTGCAGTTGTTGTAGCTGAGCTCGCTTTAAGAGGTCGGCGGGCTTCTTTGCCAAGGTTCTTTAAAAACCACAGTGCTAAACTAGGATTCTCCAGCACAGCGTCGTAAGCTATTGCCGAACTCATGAATAATCTCTTCTTAGCCCTTCCTTCTCGATTGTGACAACACCTCTGACCGTGGAGAACCTTTTGTCCACTACTCCGCAGATGACGCAGATTTCCTGATGCTGTCGTCCAAATCGACGCTCCACTTGGCAGTGTCATAATGCAATGAAAAACAGAAAACCCTGGCAAGATTTCCCGCAAGATATCAAATTCTATAATTCCATGAACTGCTCAAGTCTTTGTATGTGATCTGAAATGATGGGAGGTTTTGATCGTAGTACATGAATGGCTTGATTTTTCCACTCCAAAGGTCTAGGGTTAAGAATCTTTATCTCTGCTTTTTTTCTGATCCTCGGAAGCCTTTGACATCCGCCCAAGTAATTTGTCGAGGCAATATATCTTGAACGGGTTGGCGCTGGCCAGAAATCCTCAAAATTCAATTTTTGAGCAGCTGTAGTACCAACTTTTTGCCTAGAGATCTAACGCAAGACGATGGACCATACTTTAAAGCGGCCGCGCTTGGACGGCAACCTCCCGACGGGTACTCCGGAGGCTCTCGACCAGTCTGAAAGCCCTGAAATTCCACCGTAAGCCCCTCCACCACTTTTTTTTTTTTTTGAATCTACAATCATTCAATAATTATCGGCTTATGCTAATAGCCTATCTCTAGAAATGAACGTGCTGTGACGAAACCCACCAAAGGGTTTCGCCCGGCCCGAGCTGCGAAAGCGTGTGTAATATGCCGTCGCCAAAAGACCCGTTGTTTTCCATCCCCGTCATCGAAATCGTGTTTAAGATGCGCGTCCCTTGGATTTGAGTGCAGTTTTCTGTCTGATGCAACGGTTGATGAACCCATCCCGCATGTTGCTACCGAGCAGCCGTCGACGCTTGAACGGCGGCTTGGAGCCCTGGAGTCCAATCTTGGTGAAATATTGAGGCTAGTGCAACACGATGGAACTGACTCGCGTCGCCCGATTCTTCCAACCAGACAAGATGGGCTATTTCTCAATAAAGATCATCAAAGCAGCATGACGGCTTCTACGCCCTTTGGGTTCCACTCAACACCCTTCATCACATCCCCCTTCAGTTCCATGGGGTCCTTGATGGCTCCTGAAAACTATCCACCTCCAATCCAGCGATTGATAACGCCGCAAATGGTATTCATTAAACACAACATTATTTCACTTGGCCTTGTGTCCCGAGAAAAGGCTATGGAACTACTGGACCTCTTTCTAAAGTATTACAACCAATGGGTCTCGCTTCCTGCAAATATTGCGACTGAAAAACTTCTAGACTTGATGATAGCCCGTTCTTCATTGCTTCTCACTGTTTGCTGCTGTGTGGTGATTCGATATCACGATCCAGTGCTCAAAAAATCCATGTGGAGACTTCTTTTGCATAAACTCCAGGAAGATCTGCGAGAAACCATGCTTATTGTTCCCCATACTATTGAGTTTATTCAGGCACTTGCCGTCATGTCAATCTATGCTTCCTCCCTGAGCGATGACGGCTTTGTCATCGATGCATGGTTTATTAGCAGCATTGCGTTACAACACTTTGTGACTAAAAACGTTTTAGGCCTTGTCATGTCTTTTGATGGCGTCAGTCCTGTTACCGAAATGGACGTCATTACTGCATATCGCGTGTGGAATCATCTTTCTTTAGTTCACTTAGTCAACTGCGTCATGAGTGGTCGCATGTGCGTGCTGGACCAGATCAGAATTGAGCAATGCCAAAAAACCCTTGACATTGCTGCCTCTACCAATTTCGATGGCAGAATGGTGGCCGAAATCAATTTTCAACTCATTGTTTATACGTTCCTCGAGAGCAATCAGTCTCTAGATCAAGTCGAGGAAGAACTTCGCTTATGGTATAATGAATGGGGATATTTGTTTGGTAAGGTTCTTTTTCTTCTGCGCCCTGGTTTTTATTAACATTCTAATAGAGCAACCCACAACGCAATTTGTGGAGACTGGCTACCACTATGGATACTTCTTGGTTCTTTTTCACTGGAATTACCGCCAGTTTGCTGATTCAACTGGTGTAGATGCCCTTGTATTGAAAAATGATCCATCCGATGTTGCGAGGGTATTTATTCTCTGCGATATTGGCCACCTTCGCAGAATGATTAGACACACTCTCAAAGTCATTGAAGGTCTCCTCGCAGTCACTGATCCAACTTTTTTTATGGCTTTGAGCGACCAGATTCATTTTTGCGGTTCTTATGCCGCAATTATGCTCGCCAGACTTATAGAAACGGTTAAAACGCAACAGCGCAGACTCGCTATCCATGAGTCGTTATTTACAAAAAGCATGGATCAAATGGCGGCCCTCTCTAGACAGTTTCGATCAATTGGCCGCACAGATACCGATCTGGCAATAAAATATGCCAACAGCATTGACGAAGCTCTGCTTTCTTGCAAACTTGTACCTTCAGCTATTTTTTAACAACGTGGTTCTAAAAATATTTACATGAATTGTCGCTCTTTCTTTCGATAATGTACCTGGACTGCTTTTTGTAATGCTAGGTGAATATCGATCATACCTGATACGAAAATGCATTGAAATAGACTAGTGGAGACAAGATTCATGGTTTGGAAGACCTGTAGAATCACGCTCAAAATCTTTTCCTTTTTTTTTATCTTCCTTCCAATGCTTGCCAGATTTCTTCCTCCATCTCACAACTAGCATGAATAACAATTTCGAAGAAGTCGCACACAATTCATGATGATGCATTGGAGATATGGACCGTGGTACTCTATTAAATCACGTTAATGTGCTTGGGGGAGGTTTTTTTTTTTTTTTTTTTTTTGACTGTTTCTGATTTTAATTGCGGTATTCTAGCGCAAGATTACCTTTGAGTGCATGAGGTAACTAACTTTGGAATTACATGAACCCCAGCAGCCGCCATTAAATCGATTCATTGATACTAGATTGATCCAGCTGGTCTCAATATTCACAAATAAGAGGCTCTTATGTATCTCAGGTTTATCGCTTCTTTGAACCCTCGAGTGGTAACAAACTATGCTGTCTGGAAAGCGCGAGTAATTCTCAAAGCTTATATTATTGTTCATCCTCACTATCCCAATCGAATTGACATGAGAGTTTAGAAATTAAATTAGCCTTTTGCAGGTGTGATCTTTGACTCGAGTCGAATTGGATATACCAGGATGCCTGATTTGGCAATAGGCAATGATTTAACTTCATGCACTGTCTTAGCTTCAGTTAAATTAATGGATTTTATCTCTTCTGCCAGCGGAGAACTTGCTGGTCATGGCGAGTAAACTTGGATCATGATCCCTATTCCAAGTTAGATTAAATTAATGTTTCTTCGCTGAATCTACCCGACTTTGCAATGCATTATTACTTCATACCAAGTACCTTATAAAGGCACATCGTTTCCCATGGAATGAGCTATTTTTTTCTTTCCTTCTTCACTCTAAGTCTCGACTCACACTCATTAGGTCCCAATTATGAGGCAGTTTTTTTTATTTCTCTATTCTACGGCGTTAGTTTTCTTCGGAACGCCCTCTCAGGCCGCCTCTGCTATCCCAAGTAGTTTTGGTGGTGGAGGAAAAGGCACTCAGAATGGTCTTTGTAACGCCCCTGTTTCTAAGGATTGCTGGGTATCTTGCCAGAATGCCTATAGTATGCTTGACGACTGTTGGGATGCCATCCACTGTATTTGCGACGTTATTGGACAGAACCAACCAGTGGTGGAACAATGTATGGGCTGTGCTCACAACTCTGGTACTAACCTCAACATTGGCGTTTCCAATTCCGTTCTCGATTTCAGCAATGCTAATGCTTCCCAATTCCATGATCAACTGAGTTTCAACCAATTTTACCAACTCACATTTATTCCAAAATTGGAGTTGTGTAGAAAGTATCGACCCAAGGAAAAACAATGTTTTCCGTCTATTGTTCCTGTACCTCCCGCGCAAGAGACTCAAACAGTTGTTGTGTCCGTTGCTACTCGCTCTCCCAAGGTTACAGTTACTTCTACTGCTTCACTACCTGGATATTCCACGACTTGTTACAGCGACATGAAAAACAGTATTACTACGATTCCGCCTACCAGCATTCCAGGAACAACTATTGCTGGTAACAAAACTGTGACAGTTGTTGTTGGAGCTACCTTCAGTGGAACCACAATTTCGTTGACACCTTGCCCACTTACTACCACATCTCGACCTACAATTCCTATTCCTACAGTTCCTTGCTATCCTCCTGGTCAAAATAGCATTACCACTTGTCCCGGTTCTACAATCCCTGACACCACTATAACTGGACCTTCTGAAAGAGTTACAATTGTTATTGGTACTACTGTTTCTCCTACAGTTATCACCATGACTCCTTGTCCATTTACTGTCACTTCAAATCCCTCCCTCCCTCCTGTAGCAACTCCTACCCACTGCTACTATGGCACTGAAAGCTTTTCAGTTTATCCTGGAACTACCATTACTGGATCCACCATTACTGGACCTCATGAACAAATAACTATTGTTGCAGGTACTACACAGCCACCTCAAACATTCACTTTGTCTCCCTGCCCAACCCCGGAGGCCAAGACCGTTACATTTGTGTCTACTACCAGTGTGCCTCAGCTTGTTACTGCTGTTACGACTGTCACAGGGCCTACAAAGAACATCACACTTACTGTCACTAGAGAGACCATTGTTCCGTCTCTTACAACAGTCGTATCTGAACTTACCAAGAGTGTCACAGATCATATCACCGAGCGTATTACTGAGAAAATTAGCGTTCCAGTTCCTACAACTCTGACAGTCCCATGCACCGATACCAACATCTGCAAGTCAAGCACTGTCACTATTACTGAGCCTACGACTCTGACAGTTCCATGCTCCGATACAAATATCTGCAAGTTTAGTACTACCACTGTCACGCTGCCTTCGACAGTTACAGAGCGTATCACTGAGCGCACCACCCAGAAAGTTCCCGTCACTACTACTGTCACTGTACCCTGCCATGACACCAATGTTTGCAAGTCAACCACTATAACTGTCACTGAGCCTACAGTCTTGACTGTTCCTTGCACTGATACCAAGGTCTGCAAGTTTACAACAATTACTTGTGGAACAACTGTATCAGTCACAGAAAAGGTCACGGAGAAGGTCTCTGCGCCTGTTCCTACGACTGTCACTATTCCATGCAGCGATGAATCTTGCAAGTCTACCACAGTCACTGTATTTCAACCTACTACCTTCACGCTTCCATGCAAGGATAACGAAAACTGCAAATCAACCACTATTACTGTTTCACCAGATCACACAGTTTCAACAAGAATCTTGCCTTCGCTTGAAACAATTTCTTCTCAGACTCCAATTTACTCTAATACCTCAAGCAGTGGAGCCTTACCTGGTTCCACTGGAAAGCCTGGTTCTGGCGGTTCTGGAGGTTCTCCTGGCTCTGGCGGCACTCCTGGCTCTGGCTCTGGCTCTGATTCGGGTAAGGGCCCAGGTGGTTCTCCTGGTGCAGGTTCAGATTCTGGCAAGGTTGCCCCTGGTTCAGGTTCTGACGCTGGCGGTGCCCCTGGTCCAGGTTCAGATTCCGGTAAGGGAGCTGGAGGTGCTCCTGGTTCTGGTGGTGCTCCTGATTCTGGAGGTGCTCCTGGTGGAGGTGCTCCTGGTGGAGGTGCTCCTGGTGGAGGTGCTCCTGGTGGAGGTGCTCCTGGTGGAGGTGCTCCTGGTGGAGGTGCTCCTGGCGGAGGTGCTCCTGGTGGGGCTGCTCCTGGTGGGGCTGCTCCTGGTGGGGCTGCTCCTGGTGGGGCTGCTCCTGGTGGAGGTGCTCCTGGTGGTGCCCCTGGTCCAGGTTCTGATTCTGGCAAGCAGCCTGCTGCCCCTGGAAAGCCTCCAGTTGCACCAGCCAAGCCTGGTCACTCTGGATCTCCAGGTCTTGAACAGAGCAACAGCGGCTTCCAAGCTATGGGCTCTATCACCGCAGCTATTATGGCTGTTGTAGCTGCCTTCTACTTCTAGATGACTTAGCTGGTCATAATTTAAGGTTTTATTATATTTGATATTTTCTATAATTTCTATTAATTATTATTATATTGTTAGTATTTTATATTTCATTTATAGATCCACTTGAAGCTATGATCTAATAAGCAAAGGAAAGACGAGTATTCAATTACTTATAAAATCTTTTATAAACACGTAAAGGTGCCAAAACAGAAACCACAAACCAATCTTTTGTTTTATAAATGCTTCAGGCTTCAGAATGAATGAACGTAAAATAGCGAATTGTTAAAAACTCAGCACTGACTGTAATATCTAACAAATTTGAAGTATCAATGAGAGCAGATGAAAGCGGCACACTATTTTAGAAAGAATTGACATATAAAAAAAAAAAAGCTTCAGTGAAGAATCCCGGTTTCCAAAAGTTGGGATTATGGGCAGTGAGTAAAAGCAGCATGCATCACTTGTACTAACCACAAAAACAAAAAAAAAGTAAGTTAAACTCATTTTAAAAAACTTGGATACCTCAGAATGGTTCCACGGCATAGGCTGGAAAGTGTTGTAACATATTAGATGTGAGAGCTAAATTCTCAATACCTTAAAAAACATAAGAATGAATTTCGAGCATAAAATACGCCACAAATTTGATTTAAAATGATAATAGACAGCTTTTCCTGAAGGTCCTGCTAAGGATACTCTCATGGCAGACGTTGAAGTTGCTAACTTGGAATACAAACATAACACCTAAAAACTTGGTGATAATTTCAATTTAAATAGTTTCTGTTTTTGGAAAGTTCAAGTTCTTCCTTCTTCCGTCCTCTTTCTTTATTTTTATTTTATTTTTTTTCATCATGAACTCAAGTTCTAGTTTCTGGATTGAGTGAGGGCAATCCTGGGTCTAGCTAGGCCTATTCCCTAAAAGCATTTGTGTCACCACTACTCTTTCCGGAAATTTCAACACCATGAATGAAAAGACAAATTTTTTGCCATTCTCACGGCTTCTTTAATCCTTTCAATTTTGCATCTCCAAAGTCTATAAAAGGAGGTCAAATCTTTTATTTCTGTACTCTTTCTTCCCCTCAGGTCTCCTGCTTCTAATTAACTGAATAATACCTTTAATAATCAATATGGTTTCCAAGAAAGTTGTTGCTGCTGCTGCCATTGCTACAGTGGGCGCTTCAGCTCAAGTTGACGCAATTATCAAGTCTGTTGCTGCCCAGATCTCTAATGGTCTTGTTGCTGGCCGCAAGTCTGGTGTCCCTGAAAGCAAGGCTGCTTCCGAAGTTGGCGACATTATGTCTGCTCTGGAGAAGAACTCTGATATCCAAAATCTTTTGACTTCTGTTGCTAACTGTGTTCTTGACGGGATCAACTCTCAAGGTGTTGTGAGCATTGCCTCAGTTGCTCAGGCTTCTCTTGCTGGTTTTGAGGGATCTCAAGACTACCAAACTGTTTCTTCCTTGATCGCTGCTCATGTGACTGACTTGGATCCCGCTGCTGGCTTTGCAAGTGTTTCCCATAATCTCGCTCCAATTCTCGGTCTGGTGCTTCCTCCTATTTCCTCTCTTTCTGCTGGAGACCAAAATGTTGCTTCTGCTGTAAACAACGTTAAAAACATGGCTGTCAGTGTTTTTGCTAAGTTTGGACTCCTTGGGGAAGTTGCCACCACCTCAAACATGCCAGCCTCTTCTACATTAAGCTCTGCTTCCGCTTCTGCTTCTGGTTCTGCTTCTGGCTCTAGCTCTGCCCTTGGTCCCAATCGTGGAACATCTGCTCCCACTACTGCTTCTATTATCACCAAGGTTGTCTCTTCATCCTCTGGAAAGTCTGCATCTACCAATGCACCCAAGGCTTCTACTGTGCTTCCCACAGTTGCTCCTACTACTTCTGTTCCTCAAGTCAATGGACAGATTGCCTTGCAAGGTGGTGCCTTTGTTGTTGGTGTTGTTGCAGCTGGAGCTCTGCTTCTCTAAATTCCTAGCAAACTGGCAGATATGTTATTGTATCACAAATATTTGAATAATAAAAATCTTGGATAAAAGCTGTCTGCTAATCACCTTTTTATTGCCAAAAAGATCAATGAGAGCGTTATATATTTGAATTTTTTTTTATATGAAGAGTGAAGATTTTATTGAATTGCACTAAATAAAAGAATCTAATGCCAAGAAGTAGTAAGAAAGTAGAGTTATATAAAAAGAATACTTTTCGGTCACAAACAGCTTGATTCGTTCTATTAAACTTGCTGCTTTCGTGGGAGGTAAGAGCACAAGATTTAAGGATGCAAAACACCAAAATAAAATGCAGCATTAGCACAATGGTTCAATAGGCTTCAAAGAATAAGTAATTTAATAATGCTTTCGGACGGGATATGGAGATAGATAATCAATTTAACGTCCTATCAAACATCAAAGAAGACATATTCTATATATTGGTCTGATACAGACGACATCAGTAAGTAACGCAATAGTACGGCTTTATTATTTTCAGGCAGGCAATGGCGCTAGATTTCTCATGGGTCTGATCCAAGCACATTTACTTTTTCCACATAATTATATACTTTCATCAATTCTTACAATTAAGGTATCATTTTTCACGAAATAGATAGATAGATAAACAATTTAACGTCCTATGTAATGAACATCGAAGAAGACATATTCTTTATACTGGTCTGATACAGACAATAATACTAAGTAACGCGATGTCACGGCTTTTAAAATTCTCAGGCAGGCAATGGCGCTAGATTTCTCATGGACTTGATCCATGCACAGAGGGAAACCAACCTACTACCAGGACGCACCAATAGCGTCAGTAAGCTGGGGAAAACCGTTAGATAGATAGATAATCAATTTAACGTCCTATGTAATAAACATCGAAAACCGTTCATCAATATATTTTGGTCTAGTCAAAAGGAGACATACTAAGTAACAAACACAGTATTATAAAAAAAAAAAAAGTAAAGGAGAAAATGTCGCTACTGTTAAAGGCGATTCCCTGCTTTATTTTTTCAATCAATCAATCAATATATTTTGGTCTAGTCAAAAGGAGACATACTAAGTAACAAACACAATATTATAAAAAATAAAAGGTTAACACGTAGTACCTCCCAGACATCTTCTATTCTTCTGTTTCGCTAGCTTTTGAACCAGCACTGTCATATTTTTTCACAATTCTCAGAAGCAGAATAAAATTTGCTTATACATATTCATATATTTCTGACCCTTGTCCAATTTTCAGGCGAGCTCATATAGCTCAGTGGTAGAGCGTGAGATTGCAAATCTCAAGGTCCCCGGTTCGATACCGGGTGTGAGCTACACTTTCTTTTTGTGACTAATTGGCTCATATAGACTGGCTAACTATTAATCTGCCTACTTCAGGGATATATCATATGGAAAAAAATCAAGGCCTAACATCAAAATAGGTTTGAAACTATGTAGAATCCTAGCGTTACTCAGGTCAGCATTATTGTAGACCTACTAGCAGCTCGTTGACACTTCCTGGAAAAGCACAAGATGAGAATTCTGCTAGTGTGATTCCCAAAAATAGTCAATCTTTGTCATTATGCTTTATCATGGGTTTTTACTTTTTTAAAAAAGGAACAGTAAACTATAACTTCCAGATTCGAGCCATTTGCATTTGTTTGCGGCCAAGAGCCAAACCTGCCACTTCACAGACCTAACGCTAGGTTAGGTAATGATGTCAATCATAATCTTTTGAAAATTAATTGATTTCTAGGTCCTTTGAGCCAACTATCCATTTTGTAACAAGTTACTAGGTCACGTTAAAGTTCAAGGCCAATTGGTTGTTTTAAGAATGTTATCAACAAGCAAAATTACTTGACAAATGAATATAGTTGGTATCACTGATTGGTTCTCTCAACTTCCAACTTTTTCGAGTATTAATTGGCGTACATGCCATTTATCAAGATATTTTGATGTAATCAGGACTTTTCACATTCAATTTGTTGCAACTAGTTACAAACAGAATTCATCATTAGGTAGAATATAGATAATTGCTCCCTTGCTAAAGAATGAATACCTTGAAGCAACTGAAAAAATTTCAAGAAAAAACGGTAGTCAATTGACACTAGATTTGATTTCTAATTTTTGTATATTGCATTATTCCTATCACTTCCTGAGTAAGATTGATGCTCTAAGACAAGGCTAAAGCCGTTTGAGACAGTCTTTTAAATATGATTACTTCTTTTCATGTTACCGAGGTTTAACAAAGACTTGATTGCCATTAAAGAACATCATTTTCGCAAGCTGCAGAATAAATATTTCTTGAATCTATCTCGGTTCTCTTGATAATTAAATGCGAGCCAGGCAAAGCCTAGAAAAATTGGAATTAGTAATAATGCTTTGATCATTATTTCATAGTCTGTATAGTAATTTCCTTAATATTCAAGCTATTATTGATATTGAACATCTTTCCTTCACGTAAATTTCACAGAGATATTGAAGCAAGATTTCAGTAGATAAGAATAACTTAACTATGCATATGTCTCACAAAACTAGTTCTTATCCCTAAATTACGTCTTTGAAAGGCTTGAGTTGTGCTACACCAATCCTTGCTCTTTCATGCCCAGACTTATCAAATATGTATATCACATCTAGCAAAAACTCAAATAATTTATATAAATATTTCAGTGCAACTTTTTTCATTTGTTATATAAATATGCAGCAACTTCCCTGATTCTTTCTAACATTTTTACTTCGGTAATCAAACTCAGTTCTTCATTATTTTCATTTATTTTCAACTCCCAGTATAAACCACATTTCACGATGGTCAACACCAATAAGATTTTTGGTTCTTCCATCTTTGCTTTAGCTGTTGCAGCTCAAGATTTGTCTTCATCCATCAGCAATGAAGGTGTTGCTTCTGTTGGAAATGCTGTTTCAGGTCTTCTTGCCAGTGGTGAAAGCATGCTTGCAAATATTTTAAACAACGTTGGGTCTGTTGCTTCTGAGATTTATGATGCTGCCAAATCTGAAGAGCGTGCTAAACTTTTCACTATGACCTTTGCTTCTGATGCTTCTAAGGAAATTGAAGAAGCGTTGTCAAAAGGTGATTCTTATTTGTCCGCTGCTTATGAATCTGCTTCATCTTTGGTTGGCACTCGCAAAACTCTTGATGCTAGCGCATCGCGAGAAATTCAAAGCGTAATGTCAGTTGGAATGAATCAAGCTCTCAGCAACGTTCAATTAGCCCTCTCTATTGCGTCAACTGCAGTCCAGGGTGAAGAAACCGCTTCTGGATCTACTCGTTCAATTTCTAGCTCTAGCTCTAGCTCTAGCTCTGGCTCTGGCTCTGGCTTTGGCTCTGGCTCTGGCTCTGGCTCTGACTCTGGCTCTGGCTCTGGCTCTGGCTCTGGCTCTGGCTCTGGCTCTGGCTCTGCTCGTTCTACTCTGAGCTCGGCCTCGGTCGCTCAACCCAGCTCTGATCATGCTAATGAAGCTGTAAATAATGATTCTAATATGTATATAATGGCTGCTGGTTTTTCCGCTTTATTTGCACTTTTTGGATTCTCTCTGTAAATGATGTATAGTCCCAGTCATTATCTTTGATGTAACAATTTATTCAAATTGATCTAATGAAATTGATTCCAATTTGTTAGATAGATAACTGTTTAAACATGGCTCTAAACTTAATTTACAAATTGCTTGTTTTTGTTAAGACTAGAGCACCATTTCAAAAGTAACATTATTTAGTTAATGTCAACTGGTTTTCATTATGGCTTTTTCTTGATCCTCGAGGCAAAATATATAATATAACACGCGTTAAAATAATTCCAACAAGAGCAGCCAGATATTATATATTGAAGAGATATAGTAATGAAGTGGTTCATGCAATTCGTTACGTTAATTAGGGTGGTAGGATTTGCGTTCAACTATAGAACTTCGAGCCTTTAGTGGGACAGGGTGCGTCACAAACTCGAAAAGTCCCTGCAATACTAAATTGGTGAGCTGAGGAGAAAAAAGCATACACCTCTTAATTAACAAAGAAATCGAAAAACCGCACTTTATATCAAGTTTGATTATGATGTTATAAGAAAAAAAATACAACCAGGCTGTCAAAATGTCAGAGCCGCATAGAGCTCAGCATTAAAAGCGCAAGCATCGAAAAATTCAGAATAGTAAACAGAGCAAATATCACGGAATTGAAAAAAAACATGAAAGGGAGGAAACAAAAATAAAATTGGGTCATAGCTAGGGTTACTTGACAATCGTAGTTGGTCAAGAACGACTATAGTTTAATAGTCTGGAGAGGAGGACATTGGGTTGGCTCTTATATATTAAAAGAGAAAATGCAAAAATTGCTCGAGAGAATAGTTAACAAAGGAAAGGGCCCTGGAGAATTTTGTGTGCTAGTGTAGAGAGCTCAATTTAATCGAAAATTTCTTCAAAAATCTCTCTTCTGCTCAGGAATAGGGACAGTACCAGCACCGTGGTTCTTGGTCTCGAGTTTCTGGATTAAAAGAGGCCAGCCGACAAACAATGTAGCAACAGCACCCAGACTGGCAACGTTAATGGCAGCGCGAGAAAACTTCTGAGCGGCAGGCTTGGAGGTGACAGCAGCAAATCGAGCAGCAGTAGGGATCATTGTTATAAATTGGAAAGTTTCCGAGGATTTGAATTGCTTTCAGTGAGCAGAATTGAACTGGTATTGTGGTGTTGTAGATGAATAAAAAATTTCTTAGATTTAGATGTATTTAATGCTACAGTCTTGATATTTATAATGTTTTCAAAAGGCAATCTAATATGAGGTAAAATCATATTTGAGCAAAGTTAGTAACAATTGGTCGGGGTAAAAAAATCAAACCACTTGATTGCTATCCTTTATTCATGCAATAATGTCCCTAGCTAGTTGTGTGACACTTTTTTGTTCCCACATGAACTGATTCATGAACTGATCGCAATGGAAGAATAGAGTACGTTTTCTACGATCATCTCCCGTTGAACGCGCATTGCAAAAGTCTGGTACTTCCGTAAGGTTCGTAATGCCCATGATATGGGATCTCTAGATGTATTTTTCACTAATCTGGGGTGTTGATTTTCCTTTTGTTCTCCTCAGTGACTTCAAAAACCTTCTCCAAGACAAGGCATAGCACGAGTTGAGTATATTGCCATTCGTACTTGGTAAATTTGGTAACAAGAAGACATTCAATTCCAGATTGCGTGAGAGGGTATCGATCGAGGCATTTAAATTTTTGTTTCCCCACATGGTCTGGTCTGTTTAAATCTGTGATCACCAGATTTTTCTCATTATGTTCAAGTCTGATTGTCTTTCTCGCTTTGTTTTATAATTAGTCAAGGAAGGCAACTGCACAGGACTAAAAAAGTCACCCTATGCTTAGCACTTGAAATTTAGATCAATATGGGTTTGGTTCAAGTATTTGTGACATCAACCTTGTGACTTAGACTTATATGCTCTTGTCGTTCAGATCGGTTGAACAGGGGAGAAAACGTAAAAATATCCACTTTGACACCTTCTTTCTATTCATTCATTCATTTATTTATTTTTATTTTCCATTCAACCAAATCTCTACTAGACTTTATTTTGCCGAACAACTTCTGACTTTTTCTTTTTTTGTATTTATACTGCCTGAATTAAAGAATAGAATACCATGTCCGTTGCACCTCCGCGACACCCTCGCTCATCTCTGCCCAATGGCATAGCGACTGGAAGTAGCCAGGTGCCATCAGGATCTTCAGCAGCTACTGCAAGTGCAGCGTCATCTATTGAGCATCGCAATGACTTGGTTTCAGGGCCAAACTCTCGCTCCTTCCTCAACCTTACATCGTCTGCATTGTCTGGAGTGTTCGGATCTCAGACATCCCTTGCTGACCTGGCGGGTGACACCACCTCTTACGCTCGAACCAATGGCCGGGTTAATCAGTCCTCGACAAATATCGACAATGTCGGATCTTTCTTGGATGAAGCCAGTATATCTCTTACAGGCTCCCTGAACGATGACGGGATCAAGCGCCGCAGAACTTCCATGTCCTTTCCATCGTCTGCTGTTTCCTCAGCCAGAAAACAACGCAGTGGTATCCCTCGACTTCCTTCGTTGTCGTCAAGTACCGGATCAGTCAGGCTATCTCTCCCTACGCTAATGGTTAGACTTGTGACTTTGTTTGCCTGTGGCGTGGCTTATGGAGAGCTTGCCCGCAATCTCCACGACAACCATCTTGTCACTATTCATACCCTTGATATCGCAACGTCCCAAAACTCTGTCACATTCTCTCTAGTTTTCGGCGCACAAGGCATTCTTTTGGGATTTCTGACTCCTCTATTTGACTGGCTATTTCCAATTTCTTCCAGCGAGCGCACCTCCAAAGGCAAGGGAGGCACTGACTGGAGCTCCATCATTCGCGCGGTGGCCGCGTTTTTGGGCTTGTCTTATGGAGTGCGCAAGCTTCCTTGGGAATCAAGTATGCAAGCTGCTGCTCTTTGGGGCCTTGTGAATCCTTTTTTGTGGTATATTTTAGATGGCACTCGCAACGGCTTTATCCTGTCTTCGATCACAGCCATTGCCGGAACCTCGGTGTTTGCAATTCTTTTCCCCTCACATCTGCCCGATCCAGCTCTGACTTCAGAATATATTGCAGTCACTGTGTGGGTTGCAAGCACTCTATATATTTGCAGCATTTGTTTTGGCAATATCGGCAGAAGAATCCTGTCTTTTGACGTATCGTCGACTGTTTGATAGAAACTATACATGTTCTCTGATATAATGTTTATTACTTTTTTTTCTAACATTCAATAAAATATTTACAAACGAATGGTTTATATGTAAGTGGTTAAATAGCTCGCAGCTTGTAAGCCTTGAATGATCGATATGGTAATCGCCAGTCCCCAGAATTACTGCCCTTTTTCATGAGCTTTGGATCACCAATATTGAAATTAAACTTTTCTAGCCGTTCCAAAAACAATTTAGTTGGAACAGCAGTCAATGCTGGAACCAAAATGGCATCAGGCAAAGTGTTGGCCAGTGTGCCCTTAATCTGTTTCAACTGAGTAGATGCAGAAATAAGATGATCATTTGCACGGGTTGCAGTCTCAAACACGACATCAGACAGCTGTGCTGACACCGCACTGCGCTGGGCATCATCGCCTTCACCAGCTAGGAACCTCAGAATTGATTCTTGTGATAAATCATGCTGGTTCATGAGTTGTACTGGGAGGGGCACAAACCCACGTGAAGCATAGAAAGAAAACCCGCGCAGTATCGATGCAATTCCTGTAGCCTGCCCAATATGAGCTACTACCTCGTGTGCCTGCTCCGCAATTTCGGGATGTTGATTCAAAAAGTCCGCGGTTTTCGGTGAAACCGAGTACATCATTTCTTGCAAAAGGTAGTTAAGTTGGGAGTGCGTCCCTTCGCCATAACTCGCCAAACTATCCAGTGTACGAAACGGGGGATTGCTGGCATGCTTTTCCCGGGTCTGCAGCAGCGTGATTAAAAACCGTTTGGATAAGGTTATCGGGCTGGGTTGCTGGAGAAGCGAATGTGCCAAAAGTACAGTCACAGGTTCTTGCGGGACTTCAGAAATAGAGCGGGCAGCAAACACTTTTTGAATCGTCGAGCGCCAGAACTCAAACCGAAACTGGGCAAGCTCAGCTTTACTAACAGTGTCCCCGATTCGCCCAGCATCAATGTTGAAGGCTCGAACTGCTATGAATGCATCGCGCGCAGGCGGGGCTACATACGAATGTAGAACATATGACGACCGATCTTGTTCACTGAGAAGTTGCATGCAATGCTGACGGGCAGACTCTACAGACAGTGTGGCACCACTAGTTGCGTAATGGCACCTCTGCCCAGTGAAGATCAGAGGCTGGGAATAGCGTATCCCAAGACTGCTGCTGCGCCGGAGTGACATCATTGGAAAATTCCAATGCGTTCGTCAGAGAATAAAACGGGCCTAAGTTAGATTGAAAACGTCCACAATAGAATTGGTTGGAACAAATACACTACAGTGGTTAGGGTTATACTTACATAGCCTACGCCATCTTCAGCAAGTTATCAGGCTTGATGATGATTGTGAATGTAATTTTCTTATTTGAGAGAAGAAGGCAAGCAACTTAGAATCTGGAAATCTCTTGGCCAGTGCATTAGCAAGTAAGTTGTGTGGTTTTAAAAGCCTTGTCTCTGTTCTGTCATGGATAGTGGGAGAATCATAGAAGATGTATATTTTTTGATGCATTTTTCACATTTTCGTCTTTTCCTCCTCTTCTCATCTCACCAAGCTCTGATTGCTTGCTTTCTCTTAATCTGCAAATATTAGATCTGAGTTCAATATAGCACTATGGATATCAAGGATTTACTGCACAAACCAGTGAGGCCTCGTGTGTTTCTGGATATAACAATTGGTACGAAGCCTGTGGGCCGCGCCATATTCGAACTGGTAAGTATTTAGTCTCTTGAATAAGATGAGAATGTGTGCTAACAAGATAGTTTAATGATGGTACGTTATAACTGTTTTCCTTGATGTAGCCTGTTTTAACCAGATCTCTTCTTCAGAAGTCCCCAAGACTGCAGAAAATTTCCGTGCACTTTGCACAGGAGAGAAGGGCATGGGTAAGCTAGGGAAACCTTTGCATTTCAAGGGCTCACACTTTCACCGGGTCATTAAAAACTTCATGATCCAGGGAGGTGATTTCACCGTTGGAAATGGTACTGGTGGTGAAAGTATCTATGGTGAAAAATTTAATGATGAAGCCTTTATTTCGACACATTCAGAGCCCTTCTTACTGTCCATGGCCAACGCTGGACCAAACACAAATGGATCGCAGTTTTTTATAACGACTGTCCCTACGCCCCATTTGGATAGGAAGCATGTAATCTTTGGTAAGTTGTTGGCAGGCAAGTCTGTGATTCGTGCAGTAGAGCACACGGCTAAAGGGCCCAACGACAAACCTGAATTAGAGGTTACGATCACAGACTGCGGCGAAATCCCTGCGTCCGCAGCCCTAGAGGCTTACATGATCACCGACGGAACTGATGATCCATATGAAGACTACCCCGGCGACGAAGCGTCTGTTCAAAAAGACAACACCGACCCGATCCCCGCACTGAACGCCGCTTTCAAAATCAAGGAAATCGGCACTCAAGTGTTGCGTTCTGCTAAGAATGACACACAGAAGGGACTTGCACTTGACAAGTACCTAAAGTCCTTGCGCTATGTGAATGAGTTCATGCCTGATCCCACCGAACACGCTGAAGTCTATTCTCAATATCTCAAGTTGAAGATTGCCCTACACTTGAATATTGCGCTCGTGTTTTTGCAACTCGGCCAGACCGCCCAAGCTCACAAGTCAGCAAATAACGCTCTGGAGGTTCCACAAATCAGCCCTCAGGAGAAAGCCAAGGCACTCTATCGACGCGGATTGGCCAGCGTTAGAAGTAAAAATGAAACCGACGCTGTTAAGGATTTCGAAGAAGCTCTGAAGATTGTGCCTAGCGACGCTGCCATCACTACCGAGCTTGCACGAGCCAAGCAAATCATCGTCAAGCGCAAAGATGGGGAGAAGGCAGCCTACTCCAAGTTTTTCAGCTGAAGAAGTCGCATGCCCATAATGTTTTGTGTTGATCAAGTCCACATGGATTGGTCGATAGTTAGAAGGTGTTATATATTCGACTTTGCAATTTAGACCCCAAAATACCAAAAGAATTGTAAATGGCTTGAATAAGAGCCAAAATGGCCAGAACCTGCCGAGTGAACCTTTTTGAGTCTGTTTTCATCACGATGGCTGTAGGCAGGAGATTCTAAACGGACCTTAACGAGTCTTTATGAGAATTATTATTATTTAATTTTTTTTTTTTTTTTTTTTTTTTTTTTTTAATTTTTCTAAAAAAAAATTAATTGTTTTGATTGCCATGAAATTGTTTTGAATGTGACATGCACCAACCCGCCACACTTTTTTTCTACCAACTCCCAAAATCACGTCCACCACGCCAAAACTGTCACCTAAGAAAAAGGCTTTGGCTGAGTTTGATGGGTTTGATTTGGACTTGGATGGAGCTTCACGTCAGTTTTCCCACGCTCAGAATGGGGCTCCTGAAGATTCGGTGGTACTAATTCTTGGTTCTCATGCATTAACGGTCATAATAGGTAGCAAAAGTGCAGTCTCTTAATATCTGCTGTATGGCTCTAGGATCTATAATAAAGGTAGCTGTGCCTCTGCCCAACTTCGCGCAAGTGCAGATCTCAATAAATTTCTCTTTATTTTTCTTTTCTCCCTCTCTCTCTCTCCTCCTTTCTTCCTCCTTTTCTCTAGCATACCTAAGTTCGCTCTCGTCAATTCATCTCATTCTCGTCTTGCGACGACTCTCACATCTTGCATCCCCAGCCTAGACTCGACTAGTATTATAGTACTCTCTGTGAGTCTGTAACATACTGAGATTTTTTCAAATTTATCAAAAAAGCCATGGCAGACCAAGAACCTCTCGATACTGAAAAGGGGCCTGGATACAACAAGCACTCCAGGTCTAACTGGAACAACTTGGTTCCAAAGTTCATGACTATTCAGGTCCCCGATGTCCAGATCGATCGCAATGCACTGGAAACAAAACTCCAATACAAATATCTCATCATCTTCATTCTCATGATCAGTATAATTCTATCCTCAATTGCCATCACCGGTTGTTCAAACAATTCCAATGGCCTTGTCAATGTATATCTGCTCGAGTACAGGTATGCTGGTTACAAAGGCGGCCCGCTAGATGGTGATGGCGTTATCAACGATGGAGCATACGCTACCTTCAATTCTAATGTCAATCAGACAGATTTGAGAGTCAGAATAGGTTACTTTGGGACTTGTATTGGGTCTACAGCTCTCAAGAAATCTACTAAAGATGAGTGGATCTGTTCAAACAATGTTACCACTCTTGCCAAAATGATCAAAGTCCCAACTGAAGACCCATTCAATGGAATTCATCTGATGAACGAGCTTCGATCAAACATCATTTCGCCAGTCATTTTCATCATGTCTGTGTGTATATCCTTTCTTTCACTAGTGGCGCTAGCAGCTGCAAATATCACTTCACCCTCCATGTTCTTCGTGGCTACAGGAATGACTGTATTTTCCTGCTTTTTTGGACTTGTCGCCCTGGTCTGGCAACAGGTCGCTGTTGACACTGCTCGATCAGTCCTCAATAACCTCTCCAACAACGCCATTGACGCCAGACGTGGTTCTGTGCCTGCTGGTCTTGGTTGGACTTCTGTACTTTTCCTGTTCATGTGTACCATTGGAATCGTGGCTCTCGTAGTGAACGAGAACCAAGCTCTCATTGGTCTTCAAGAATTTGGGTCAGAGTTTGAAGCCAGTCAGGGCAAGTACGGCCAGGACGCTTTGACTGGCCGGCCATTTGGCGACTCCAACCTCCATATTGGAGGGGCTCCCAACTATCCTGACAATGACAACGTCGGCATGCCCAGGCCATACTAGTTAAGCCAATCTCTTGCATCTATTTTTCTTCGCCTTTTACTTAATTCTGACGACAAATAAAAAAAAAAATTCAAAAAAAACATAGATTATAAAGAGGAACATCAGCCTTTTTTTTTTCCTTTCTTTCTTACATATATTTTATATTGAATGGGGTATATAGCATAGACAGCTTTAAAACAAAAAATTTGAATAGTAAAGTTAAACCGCGCCAACTTGTAATTCAATTCAATGCAATCTAAGATTGCTCTTCAACTCTCAGAGATCAAGATGAGCAGCTTGATATGTTGAGCTGTCACTGACCGGTCTGTTTGAAATCAATGTAGTTAAGGTTAAATTTTCAACAAAAATTAGATTATCGCGCTTCTTATAAATGTACAACTTTAAGCGGGCTGCTGCGGTATCATCAAGAGACTCTCTCTTTAAAGGAATTGGACGTTCCGTCCAATTCTTTCTAATAATAATAAAAATATTTTTTCATGGTCATGTATTGAATATGCAGAAAGAAGATAGAATTCGAACAAACTTCAAGTCAAGGTTGCATGCCACTCGCTTTACTACGTAAGGAACTTTGAACCCTTATGCAAGTGCTTAAACAGGCGTCCCTCAAGAAGTCATGAAGTGATCTATTCTCTCGAAAAAGAACGATGAGCATGTCATCAGAACAGGGATAAGGATTTTACAAAATTCAATTGAATTAATCTTTCATTGAGTGCCAGCCATCTCTTTCACTGATGCAACGGCTTATGAATTTAGTTCCGTGTACAGTTTACACAATGCATATGTACCCTTCTGTTTCAAAGTACTTGCACTCTCAACGGAGTCAAAATAGTAATGCAGGTCGAAGATTCAAGGAAACAAGGGTAACATTTCTTAATGATTGTTTTCGTTGCTATTATCATTATCATCACCAATTTAGCTGATGGGTAGTCATTACGTGTGGGCACATGCATCTCGCAACTGCGCCTGCCAAGATTGTATCATAGAAGGGCTTCAAGCCTCAACAGAATTGGCACTCATTGACTCATCAATTAAAGCTTTAATAGCGGACAGCCAACGCACCAGCTCCTCTTCACTCTGTGCACAAAACTTCATTCGTTTCTCTGGTGTTATGAGCAACATGCAGTACTGTTTCGTTTTCGACATGGCGTCCTGCTCAACAACATCAATCAGCTTGCTGATTTTAATCACCTTTAACGGCGCCTTGCTTTTCTCATGCTTGTAAAACATCATCCGCTCGCTTGTCAACACGATGTACTGTTTCCGCCAGTGGCGGTATCGCTTCTTGAGCCTGAGCAAGTACCCAGCTTCCAGAACTTTTTCTTCAATCTGAAACGGCTCTAGTGCTTGCTCAGTTTCGCCAACAGTTTCTGCATTCCCTTGTTGTAATTGCTGTGCTGCGGATGGTATCAAAGTTTCATTTATTGGTACCCTAGCCTTGATTGCATTGTCATCTAATTCATCATTATCCAAGTTTGCTGAGTCCAATTGCAAGCTATGATTCGAAGGGCAAGAAGACTGCCCTAAATCTTCGGTACCAGAGTAAGGATAACATGACATGTGACTTCCTGGAACCAAGCTTTTTGCAGCACTAGAAGAAACGTCAATTTTTGATAATCTGGACGGAGAAGACATGTTCGAATAGTCTTCATTTTTGCCAGGAGAGCTAGGTTGCTGTGTACCTCCCTGCAGGGTTAAGTTGACTGGCGAATCAATGATTTGATTCTTGGCAGAGGGCTGGGGTAATGTGAGTGAATTCTTCTCTTGTAGTGGCTGGAATTCCAGAGAACGACGAGTCTTAGTTGCATCCACCGAGAATAGAGGCGTCGTCTCGCTGTTTCCTTTGCCAATGCTCTCATTAAGACTAGCAACCCAGCTCTCTGCATCATCTACCCTATCAGATCGCAGATAGTAACTCTTAGGAGCCGTTACTACACTGAAATATCCCCCACGATTCAAAACAACGGCCACAATGTCAGCCACGTTGATAATAGTCTTTGGCTTATACTCTGTATCGTCCTTGTAGTAAACCAGTTGCCTTCCTCTCAAAACTAGCCATCGTTTGTTCCAGTTCTATTACAAGGATTAGAACATGGCTAAATATAATTTTTAATCACTTACTTTTCTCTTTCCCAGCTTATATAGCCATCCACTTTTGATGCACTGATCCTCACTGCTCAAGCAACTGACTGTAGGAGAGCATACGTTTGGCGCTACACCCAAACACTGCATTTCTGATGATATCTGGGGTTTAACCAACATTTTGTCCAAATTGGACTGCAGGGTCCCAACCCCGCTGTGTGAAGATATGGGGCTGGTCATCGAAGGGCTAGGAGTGCTCAAAGTTGAAAATCCAAGATTTGGGTCTGATTGCGCTGTAGCCTTACTTGAAATATATGTTGGCACTGTCGAAGTTGTTGTTGATGCCATTAGTATGTATATTGATGATAATTGGTTGTCGTGAAAGGCGAAGACAGGATATTTAGAAAGAAAACAAAGAGCAAAAGCCAATCAGAATCTGAAGGCAAGCTGGAACCTCTGAAAGGATGGCAAGTAGGATAAATGGGCTAGGTTGGCAGAAGGAAAGAAGCCAGAAAAGGATAGCATGGTAGTAGTTGAGAAACTCTCAACCTTATTACACTTTGGGCAATTACGTGAGGTGACTTGTATGGGGAATGAGAAAAGACCAAGCAAAAGTCGTCATCATCAAGTCACCAAGAAATGCAGAGGCAAGAAGGTGAACATAACACGTATTAATAGCTAAGTATGGCTTTCAATAGAATAGAGTATGCTTGCAAAAAGACCTTTTGGTTGAAAACGTCAGAGCGTTATAGTTGCTAGGAATGGCAATTTAAAGTAGCCTCATCTGTCTTCAGACTCTCAGCATTAAACGGTAACAACAGAACATGATTAAAACAACAAGCGTTTATTCGATAACAATCACATAAATTTGAATTATAGCAAGTCCCTATCACTTTTAATATGAATTAAACGATCAAAAATGGAAGATTTTACGTTGGCGAAACAATATTGGTTTCTGTGAGTGCATTAGTCTGCAAGAAAAAAGAGGGTCAAGATTTAAGGCAGGTTTTAACGGTTGGTGCGGCGTCGCTTTCCTGCATTCCCATCATACTCCCCGTTACTTCTAGTATGCTTTCTATCAAGATGGTAGCCAGTCCCACTACCAGACATGCGGCTGTTGCCACCAGCATTTTCTCGAAACTCCCTATCACGCTCGCGGAATCGATCACCTCTCTCCCTATCCGCATCCATTTGCGGGGCGCGGTCACGGTCCCATTCACGGTGTCGTTTCTCGCGCTCTTTTTCATTTCGTTGACGGCTCTCAAGCCTTCCACTATCTGGTCGGTTATTAGAGCGATCTTCATTCCAGTTGATAGGATTTTCAGTTCCCCTTCGATGAGACTCTGTATCAGCATTGTCGCCACCTTCTCTAGCTGACTTGCGCCGATCATCTGTTGTGTTAGCCGGCCGTCGAGGTGCTACCTCCATTTGAGCCTTTCTATCTGCTGAGCGGGTATCTGCAGGTTCCTGAGGGCGGTTATTGTTACCGCCGGGTGGAGGGGGGTCTGAAGCACCGCCACGCCGGCCGCCAGGATTACCAGAGCGAATAGAGCCGTCAGATCTTCCAGATAGTTTTTGTTCGCCTCCATCCCTGCGAGCCCCTCTTCCTGTATTTTCTCTTTCGCGATTGGGGTGGCCACTTTCTGTTTTAGTTGAAGTGTTCCGATGGTCCTCATTGTCATTAGCGCCACGTCCAGCAGGTGCAGGTCGGTCACGAGATGCTTCAGCAGTTCTTCTGTCGCCATCATCCTTTGCAATACGCCCTGAGTCGCGATCACGCCCTCCGCGACGTTGATCACCTCTGCCATTTTGACCTCGAGACCCTCTATTTGGCGAGCCTTCACGAGAGTCCCCAGTTGCTACAGATTCTTTCAAGCGGTTAGCCTGGCCGGCAATTGGAGCAACAGCATTGCTTCCTGTTGCCGTTTTATCTTTTAGTTTGCCACTTTCTGCTTCTGAGCCGCCACGTCTAGATGCGTTTCGCCCAGTACCACGCCCCTGTGCTCTAGCATCACCACGGCGCTCGCCACGACGATCAAGCCCTGCTTCCGTGCTTCTTGCTTCACCTCTCGCTTCACCTCTTGGCTCACCTCTTGGCTCACCTCTTGGCTCACCTCTTGGCTCACCTCTTGGCTCACCTCTTGGTTCGCCTCTTGGTTCGCCTCTTGGTTCGCCTCTTGGTTCACCTCTAGAATTGTCACGCTGATCAAGTTCACGTCTAGCACTATCTCTAGAAGCATCTTGACGGTCACTATCACGACGATCTGTGTCTCTTCGGCTCTTATCTTCATTTCCGCGTCCACGCTCGTCCGCTGTGATGCAACCCAGGTCACCTGTTTTACGGCGATCAGATCGATTAATACTCTTCCCTTCATTTCCAGATAAGGAAGAAGGTCCACGAATAGTTTCTTCATTCAGAGCCGGTCGCCCTGCCCTGGGTTTGATTTCAATCGCATTAGCGCGGGAGGTCTTATTTTCTGATTCTTTTAAAGCAGAATCTCGTGAAGTTTGAGGCATTCTGCGCGAAGGCGGAGGATTATTCAGGTTTCTAGATGTTTCAGACTGTGTTAAAATGCCACCTCTCGTAGAATGAGCGTCATCAACACGACGGGGTCCAGTAGGAATTCTTGGAAGTGAGGCTGGGAGTGAAGCAATTCCATTGCGATCACCAGTCCTCCGAGCTATACCAGAAGATGTACTGGTAGATTCTTCTTCTCTCTTGGTTGGCGGAATTGCAGGTTCAGGAGGTCGATTAAGTTTGGACCTAACACCCTGGCGTAGCAAGCGCTTCTTTTCTCGCTCTTTGGCCAAAAGTTGAGCCTTTTCAATCAATGTCTCTTTCATCTCAGAAGATACTGATTTGAAATCATAAACCTCAACCCAAGTCGGAATGTTCCTCTTCAAATGAACAAGCAAGGCTCGAGCTGCCAACTTCAGGTCTTCGCGTTCTTCAGTATATTCAATGTCCTCAAGAGCATCAACAATATCCAGTCCGTGAGTCGTTATTACAGGAAATACACTAATCATGTTTCGCAGAAGTGTGACGGTATTGCGCCGATGCATGTAATCTTCACTGTGGAGACAGTCCACAATTGCTGTTGCAGTATGACGATGCCACTTCTCCATAGCTCTCAAGAAAATGGGATGATCAATCAATTTCGATTCAGTGATGTCTTTCTCTTCAAACTTGTAAAGCAAGCCAGGCATGTACGAAACTTCGCCATCAACTACTCGCTTGCCAAGCCCGCTGCGAATGAACACTTCAATATCAAGTCTCCAGTGACCAAGTTCAGCAAAGATTTCAGAGAAAAACATTCCTAGATTCTCAGCCTCGTAGGAAGTGCAGGTGAGCAATGTGCCGTATAAAATTCCATCGGCAAACAACTTGTCGAAAAAAGTAAGTGAGGAAAAGTTGGCTGTTCCCAAAGAGTGAAGGAGCATCGTAAACCTTGCGCAAAAGATTGCATCAATAGGGGAATGAACTGCTCGTGGTAAAATGCAATGAGACAAAAGCTGACGATTTTGATTTTGCCTCACCAAAACCCCATTTCGAATCTGGCTTTCGGGCCCATCATAGTAGAACCATTTGGCTTTCTCAGCATTCAATCGAGATTTAGATTTTTCAAAGTGTAGAGCATGGCGCATGCTCTCTGCTGATAGTTTTGCTTGCTGTTGAAGAATTTCGTCTTTCTGTGCTTTGGCCTGCTTAAGTGATTGATAGCTTTCACGACGTGTGTCCTTTTCAAGCTGATGGATTTGATCATTGACTGAAATAAGAGATTCTTTAATTTTTTCCTCTGCTTCGGCGTAGTTTTTAGCTGGGTACTGAATGTCATAAAGCGAAAGTTGCCAAAAAGTGACATAAAAGCCTGGCTTCATAAACTTCCACTCCTCGGAAGGAAAAATGTGTCTGATTTCTCGCACCAGCCCTTGTAACAATGGGTGCCAGACATCAATCTAGTAATTAGTTCAGCTCGTTAACTACATGTGCAACTGACTTACCTCCAAATTCTCATTATCCTCCTTAGATTCCTCAGTAGAAATATCAGTCATTTGGTCAGAACTTTTTGAGCCCCTCAGGAATGATCTTATATCTTCGCCCAGGTATTGCCTCCAAATTCCAAATGCACATGGAACAGAAACGCCGTAATCAATGCATAATCGTGAAATCGGAAGCATACTTTGTTTGAACACCTCAATATCCAGATAATAATTGGACATTTCACTGAACTGAATTAGAATATGCGTCAGATCGTCATATCTCGATGCCAGAACCTTTTCATAGGCTAGTTCTTCTGGAACGTTATAGATAAATTGCGTGTGGACCTGATTAAGTAAAATAAAAAGCTCTCCAAAAATTCCCAATGAAATGATAGCATCCATCAATCGTTTACCTGATTTTCCAGCGCTTTCTCTTCCATCCTCAATAGACTCAAACACCTTGGAGCGAAGAATCGGTCCTGCGCCTAGGTTCTCAACTTGTTTGCTGTTGAGATTGGAAAGTTGAGCTATCCCTCCCATGTGAGTTATCAGCTCTCTCAAAACAATAATAAAGGAAAGGTCATTCACATGGAGCTGACGAAGCAAGAAAGAAAGAAGAGGTTTAGGATCCATATAACCATAACGACGGCAAAGCTTGGCAGTAAAGCTTGCAAGTGCTAAATTGTTAGTTCTGCAAAAATAAGAAGACTCTTCAACATACATTGAATCCATTTCCTATCGTTCAGTCCATCCATTTGCTGAGTACCTCTACCTGATGTGAGCTGCAGCATGATGATGTAAGGGAAAACATCCCAACCCATATCAGTAAAATAGCGCGCGGCTTCGACTACAAGCCCTCCCAGATTATCGTAACTCTCAACCTGTCCAATAAACACCGTAAAGCTGGTTAAAGGGTTTGAATAAGAGATTTTTGCGAGACGTCGCATCATTTCCTTGACATTTGTGTTGGATAACCGTTTCAAGACGTTCTTGGTTTCCTTTTCGGCTTTTGATGAGGCAAACTTGAGATGCGGCGAGGACTTCAACAAAACTGCTTGCCATTCACCGTAAAGTGAGTATCTGGTTTCAAATGAGAAAAACCTTAGTAATGAGTAAACCTCTTGAATGACGCCTGGATTGGGAGGAAGTAATGATACGACTGGAAGAATGTGATTGCGGAAGTATTCAATCCAATAAGATATTATTTCGACATTGTCCTTATCATTCTTGCAATAGCTTACACCGATTCGACATAACTTAACAAGAAGTGTAACATGGCGTGACAACAATGGACCGGAGAACCGAAGCAAAAGGTCTGAGAGCCGCGACAAGCTCTCAAGATCTTCGATTTGTTTGAGGCTTGAATTCCAATCGTTGTAAAAAAATTGCGACGAGTTGGGTTCTGTGACTCTGGGGAGGCATGAGAGCCCTTTAGTAGCCGGCGTCAACGAAGCTTCAACTAAGTTAAGTTCTCTGACGGATGATGAAGGAAGCTTCCTGGGGCGAAAAGGAGGTAATGCATTGGTATCCAAAGGCCGTCCGTGATGCTCATAGAGCTCCTCTATAGAATACTCAAAAATTCGATGGATCAGGTCTGCAATTTCTGGATAAGGATCAACAATAAAGGGAAACTTGGCAAGTAGAAATAGTGAAGGATATAAAGATCCCACAGTTAGTAGCGCATTCAAAAGACCGACTTTTTGAAATGCGGGGTATTTGATGCTTCCATCTGGGTTGATTCTGGGTTCAGCAGTAGTCTCTGGCGTTTGCTTTTGTTGCTGCTGATTTTGGGATAGAGGTATGTCTGCGTCATCAGTTAAAGGAGCTGCTAAAGCCAGGGCAGATGCTGTAGCCAAAAAAGCTCTCTCATCCATATCACTTTTCCACTTTTCATGAAGATCCTTGAGAACATCATCTGGTGGATCTAGGAATGGATAGATACCACTTAGAGAAATGAATCCTTCTTTGATAAGAACCGCAATGAGCATCAGAAGATTATCTGGAGTAGAGTCTCCGTTAGCAGCAATAGACTTTAACTTGAATCCAAGAAGCTGAACTGCCATATTGTTTCCACCTTCACAAATGTTTTCTAGAGAAGTTGGCGCACAGGGTGCTGAAGGCCACCAAGGAGACTTCTTCAGAACCGCAATAAAAAACGAGGAGTGAGCTACAAAATTCATGGCACAAATATCAAGAAAAACATCCAAAGTTCTAATCGGATCGAGATCGAAATATCCAATTAAAGATACAATTGCAGACGCTGTGCTATCAACTTGTTGCATATTTTTTCGTGCATAGGCGGCCGTGTAAATTTCAACAATGAGCTTCGAATATCCTTCAGATTCTTCTCGAAGAAGATTAAACCTTTTTTGCTTGTATAGCAAATTGGTATTCGTCCGCACAATTCTCTTGCCAAACATATGATGCGCGCAGCCAATATCGATCAGAGTTGAGGGCTCCAGTAACAGTAACAGAAGAGATTTGTCAATTTTCAATAGATTCATCAGTTCTAATAGTTGCTGATTTGGGGTATATAATGAATAGGTGTACAGGAAAATATGCACGATATTTGGCGAAGGTAAATCGAGAATTTGTTGAATAATTTCGGCTGCCATAGGAGGAGGTAAAATAGAGGCTAGACATCCAAGTAGTAGCTCATGAAATAGAGCAATAAGTAGAGAGAAATTGCCCTCTCCGACTGTATCGGACGCGAGTTTGAGTCTGGCAATGGGGCGCATTGGTTAGCAAGAACTAGTGCCAAGTAGTGACGGACTGAAACTAAAACTTACAATTGTTCTTTTCCAGACTCCTCCCAGTCAAAGATTATTTCGTCAGATATTATTTGAAGCTTCATGTTCTGAGTCAATACAAGCTCTGGTCCGGTAGTATTAGATGATGGTGTTGGCGTGCTAGAAACAGGTGCAGGTGCATGATTCGCGCCAAACCTATCTTCGCTTTGCAAGCTAGTTGACGGCATTGTGTGATATATCAAAGCAAGGGAAAATTCAATACAAACTCCAAACCATAAGAATTGAAGTGAATTAGGATTGTTCAAACAGATATGCGCGATGCCACCAATGCTTGAAATTTTGGGTGGTGCGGAATCTTTTGAAAGAAAACATAAAATTTGTAGAATGGTGGAAGTAATACTCCCATACACCCAACACTCCAATTCAAGCTGAAATCATGGTAAGACGGCAAAGAAGCACTGTTTCGAGGATTTGAATGCTGATGACATATAGGCCGATAGACTGAGAGACCAGCAACATTTCGAGCAACTTCAAACCCGGTTCATTGGAGTAGGCACCCCAGATACCACGAAATAGTATGAAGAAAGATTATTGAACTTAATTCTTTGATTAACCAGACTAGTGAGTGGCAAACAAATGTTCATCGAGATTCTTACGCTTCATATGTAGGGCATCCATCGCTTGTAGAACATTTCTCCATTGGTTTAGGTCAACCGCAGGCCATGGTGAGAACTCGTTTCATTGATGTAAGTTCTTGTCATGTTTTTATTCAAACTCTAACACGTTAGAATATGATCCGGCCATGCGGGCCTCCTCCTCCAAAGAATCCATAAAAGTGGATATATTTCATTGACAAATTATTTATTAATGTTTTTCTAATAGAATATACTTCTAGTCCTATGGCATGGGATGAGATGACCATTTCCTCCGAGTTCTTGCTGGATCTTCTTTGCAGAATCCCAAAGATAAAAATCGATCAAGATAGAATTGACTTTTGTTCCAGGAAAATCCTCCAGGATGGACTTTTTGATAAGTTCCACAGCCCATATACTACAACCTCTAATTTCAACCTCTTGTGGGGATCCCTGGTCTAGATTCTGCAAGGTTTCAACATGAGCCGTTAAACTTTCGGAGTAAGAAATGCATTTGAGCATATGAAGAATCTGAGGTACTCGGTAATCCGCAAACATGGTGATGGTATTGATGTCATTAAAAGCTCCCCATTGCTTTCCATTGAAGCATGCCCATAAATCAGATACCAAAATTTGTGCGCGCTTGAGAATTTTGACTGCTAATGTTAGCCAACTACCTGTAGATGTAAATACTACCAACCTTTCCTGCCACAGTATGTTGATTCATCGTTGAAGCTGGCAAAGTTTGAGGCCACTATGTTAACAAGCTCTACTGCAGAACCATTGGCCAGCTCTATAACTTTTGCAAAGGAAGTAGATTTGAATACCTATTCATTAGCTTAGATCTCTGATCTCTGGAAGACCTACATTAGTAATGACTGAGCCAGCTTCTTTCATAACCGCTAGGCGTTCTTTGAAAAGAGGTACCTGCTCTTCAGTTTCACTTTCGAAAACTTTTCTTAATATTGCTTCAGTAAATTCTGGCGATGCCCAAAAAGCTGGGCTTGTAATGGGAATACCCTGATCCAATGCTTTGTTGATGGCCGCGGCAAGACTCCAATACCCAGTATAGAGAGTCCCTTTGTAGCTAACTGAGAATCTTTGAGAACTGGAATGACCCGTGTCATGATCATCAAAATTTGACCAGAAGCTGAAGTTGAGTAGATCGACAGTAAAGATCCAATCTACAGTGTTTATTGTTTTTGTGTCAGGATTCAAAGGATGACTAGCCCAAGTTTCAGTTGAATACTCTTGTTCCTGCATCGCCTTGTATATAGCCTTGGCAGCAACGCTACAATTCTGCTCTGAAACAAAAACATCTTGTGCTTTTGACGCGACAAATTTAGCAGATGATACGACCCCCGTTGACATTTTGATGTAGGCACAGAAATCAAATCAAAGATCAGTAACTTGAAAAAATATCATGTGCGGCTGTGAACAGGGTCAGGGCAACACATTTTGAGGTCATTTGAAGATGAAGTTGACCCAGGACCAATATCAGTAGGAAATCTCAGTCGCCCTCCAAACGAATGAGCTCCCAATTCACAAGCTGGATAGAACAGTCGAAGGAGTCCTTAGCAATAGCGGGGCCCATTTGCAATGAGGCAAATGAGCTCTTGTCAACAACTCGGGGCCAGATGGAACGAGCATCCATCCTCTGGGCGCAAACAGTATATTTCCACACAGTCATGACTGAGCAGTTTGGAGTACTAGAGAGCATTACCGATTCTTCGGTGAAAAGCAAAAGGCGATATGTCAAGAACTTCACGGTATGCACATAAATATGTCTTTGGCCATTCTACTGACCATTACTCAGAATTCAGTAAGTTTGCTTGACGCTCAGGGTGATGCTTTGAAATTAGCGTTACAAGATCTCGAAGATTGCGTGTTAGACCAGGAAATTCAACTCAATTCCACAAAATGTTCTGATGAGAGAGGGCGATGCGCGTCCCCACCAGCAGTTTTCTCAGCTCGAACACTTCGGAGCTTTGTTGATGAGAATGGGGTAGACCGGTTGAAACTGTCAATTACAGATGCCATTGACCATGTACAAATTGCCCAGCAAGATATGCGAAATGAGATTGCTAGGATGTCAAATATCATTGGAGATTTCAAGAAGGATAGCTTTGAATCTAGGTCTGTCTGCGCCAGGGAAAAGCTGGAGCATGCCTACAATCAAACCAACTTAATCGCCTCAGCTGCTCATGAAATGGCCACCCTGTTGGAATCACTAGCGCGACATTATGACCAGTGCACACAGGCATACGATCTATCCCTTGAAGTCATGTCAGGAAAGTATTCGGCAGATATTTCTGAAGAACTGGAGGAACTCACAGAAGTTCTCAGCAATGATGCACGTGAACTGGATGGTGTTTTAGCCGAACTTTATGAACACCGAGAATCCATCGCCATATCTGCAAGGGTAGTTGTCGATTTTTTGGAGAAAGTAGAGCTGGATCATTCAACTTCGGTTAAAGTGCTCAAGAAGCTAGATTCATTTGGGCTAGGTGAATTGGCAGAGTATGAAGCCCGAATATATGACCTCGGAAAGGCACAATCAGATCTACTGGACCAAGTCAACTCTATACTTCTTCCAGAAATGGCGTCTCTCGTGGAGTACTACCGTCTATTTCTACAGTCATACTACTCAATGGTTCTAGAAATTTCTCGGCGCAAGCATTATTACGAAAAGTTAAAAAATATTCAGGAGGAGATCCAACGAAAAGTGGACAAAACGGTGAAGGGTAAGTTCTTGATAATGTGTGTTCCGTTTCAAATATTATTGGGTGACTAACAACCACTGTAGAGGAGCTTGTATTGCGGCAACAGTTTTTGGAGGAAAGCGGTAACTATTTGCCAGGGGATCTTTGGCCAGGGCTGCTGGATCCTCCGCCAATGTTAGAGGTTGTGGGAAGTAAGGAGTGGTCACTTCCAGAGGTGTCTACTTCATCGATAAACTCTGCTAAACAGTTCCTGAAAAGAAAGTGAAGTTATTTATTTCAAGTCAATATTAATTTTTTCGGTTATACGTCATACGAATATGCAATTATCAAAATCTCAGAGACAAAATCAAGCTAGCTAGCTCTAGATATGGCGGTGGTCTTACAAAACAATTTTTAGAGCCGACTCGGTTGAAAAGGATTAAGTTAACTGGGACCTGACTCTGCGTAAACCTTCCCCATGGCCAGAATAGGAAGCCCATTGATTATCCATATGCACTTTTTGTATCAGCCTTCGATCCTATATATAGAGAACCCCACCGCACGTCGCTGAGAAAGGCTCCAAGTGTGCTTTTTTGCTGCAGTTTTACCGAAAAGCCAAGCCCTGCTGCTTTTGACCATTCATGGTGGAAGACTGGTTATGGGGCTCTCATCATCTTCCAACCTCTGATCATCAAGATCCCAAGCTCCAAGGATTATCGGTCCTGTTTCAATAGATCTATATACATCTATAGTAATTCCCACTTCAGCAATCTGATTTGGCTTATAACTTATAGAGATGCCAGGCATTTTTGACATCAACAACCCTCGTATCACTCAGATGGATTTTCTACCTGTTTTTGCAAGGCGCTGGGAAGTATAATCGTGTACTGCTGACATAAGTCTGTATTTACACTCCTCGTCTGTTTTTCCTAAACTCATTTTTCTATTCTATTTCCTACAACTTTCTTCAAACCCGTTTTCTCAACCCCTCTTCGTTCCTTCTCCTATTTGAAGAGGTGTGCCAGGTCGATACCTCTGTTTTCGCTTGATCTTTTTTTCAGCACCACTACTCTATATCGAGTCTGGACTGAGACTTTAACCAGGCCTGCAACTTGCCCTCCGCACCGTATCAATTCAGAGACCCCGTCGACTCCTGTTTTTATCTTTTTTTTTTTCTCACTAAGAGAACCATCTCCTTAAACATTATATGAGCCTGGACGCCAAAATTGTGATTCTTGGAGCCCAAGGTAGGTTTGTTACTTGCATTATTTTGCTACTCGTTGCACGCGCCTCCCCTTTTTGACGTGCTCTACTTTATCTTCATCCCCTTAGTCTTCGCCCGGGCAATTAGGGGTGGCGAAACCACAACAAGAGTTTTAGCGTATTCTTTGTGCCTTTTACTCTTTTCTGATCAATTCTAGTTTCATGGTGTGCTAACATTTTTGAATTTTATAGGTGTGGGAAAGACCTCGTTTGTTGTTAGATATGTTCGAAACACTTTCCAGTTAGGGAATGCCTCTACCATTGGAGCATCTTTTCTGGCGAAGAAAGTCATGGTCGATGAACACCTTGTACGGCTACAAATATGGGATACTGCTGGTCAAGAACGATTTAGATCAATGGCTCCCATGTACTATCGCTCAGCTACGTGCGGAATTCTTTGCTACGATATTACTTCAGAAGCGTCATTCCGAGCCATGCACTCTTGGCTATTAGAACTTAAAGAAAACCTAGATGACAATATTATTATTCACATCGTGGGAACCAAGTTGGACTTGGTTAACACGGACCCGTCCAGACGAGAAGTTCCATTTGAAACCTGCGTGGCATATGCATCTAAATACCTAGGCAGCCCAGATGGAGATGGATTCGATGGCGCCGGCGCTTGCCATGAGATTTCTGCGAAAGACGACGAGGGCGTTGAGGAGGTATTTGAAGTCATTACTCGAAAGTTAATTGAGAAGAAGCGAATACTGGAGGATCATTACTACGAACAGCAGCAACGGCGGCAGAACACAGTATATCTTCATAATGATGAGCCAGAGCATACTTCTTCTAAATGCTGTTAGTTCATGCCTTTCTTTCATGATCTCCGTCCCGCCAATCTTTGATATTCTCTCATTCACCATGTTTTTAGATATTTATTTTCTTTGGCAACCTCGCCCACATCTCACGATTTCCTCCTTTTGCCTCCACACATTTTTGAATCAACGCTGGTTGGGTCGCCTCAAGCGTTTTTTCTTTTGTTGACACTGCTTTCCTACATGCCTACTCATTGTTTTTTCTGGTTTGTGCCTTTCTTTCTGCTAGGCTGTCTTATTTTCTTCACTCTTATTCACATTAGCATTCACAATACATTCATAACTTAAGAGAAATGTCTAGCCAGTTATTATACTGGTTTTCCGATAATCATATAAATTTCCTGTAGCTCTAGTTATGCCTGTGGTGTATTCAACTCAATCGAATCACTATTCCAGTAATCCGAAGCGGGATTTGCTCGTTCAAAAAGATATTCCGCTTGATTTTTTGCCGTATTCTCCAGCTGCAAATACTCCGAGTTATGAGTTACTTGCGTGGTACTCATAGAAACGAAGTGTCAAGGTGGGAATGCGGATCAAGGCCACCAATGGTTAAACAAGGCTTTGTGTGCCACCGCCACCTTTGATTCATCCTTGACCGTTATTGACATACGTCAAACACTGGGAAATATTTTGAGAACCTTGCATTAGGTTAAACTGTCAAGTTGAGTCATGATGTGCTCCAGACATGTAGGCTACCTCAATGTGATTCGCTCACACCAACAGTGCCTCAAGACAAATTTATACCAAATTCCTTCAACAAATCATATATTGCGAGAAAACAAGCCGTTGAAATCTTTGCAGCTATATCACAAACACGATATTATATAATAGAGGGTTTATCCATGATTTTAAAAGTCAGTCACTCGGCCATTGAATGAGTAATCTCCATGTCGCAGCGGATCTTGCTTGGGCCCACCGACTTCGCCAGTTACTGGATTCTTATCGCCTTCAAAATCTGGCTTGACGTGTCTATACTCAGGATGGTAGTTGAAGGTAACGGTGGTATCCGTCTTGGTCAAGACAGGCTCGTCCGTAGTGGTGTCAGACTCAATCCCGGCATCTGCCTCAGCTTTTCTATTGTACTCTTTGAAAGCGTTTGTAGTGCTCGCTTCACGCTGAAGTCTCTCAAACTCCTCCTGATCTTCTTTGGAAAGCCGTGGGGGAGCAGGACCAGTTCTAAGACTGTCATAGCTATACTGTCGGATCTGTGTTGCTCTAAGCGAGGTGGCGACTAGTGGCCGGGCGTACGATAATCGGGGAGTAGATCGAATCATGATGTAGCTGGGATTACCAGAGATGCTTGTAGAATTGTTTTTGAAGTATTTGACGTTTCTAATTTCAGTGCCGACTTGGCTGGCAATGAGTATTGGGGGGGTGAAGAAATGGGAATTCTGGGGAACGCTGTAGTTTTGAATTTTATGGGCAAATCACCATTTTTTTTTTCTATATTCACCTCACATATCAACTACCATATCAATATGAGCCATGTCACACTCAACACCACCATGGGGAATATCGCCCTAGAGTTATACAAAGAGCATGCTCCTGAGACATGCCATAACTTCATTGAGCTGGCCAAGAAAGGATACTACAACGGTACTATCTTTCACAGGGTGATATCTGGATTCATGATTCAAGGTGGTGATCCAACAGGCACTGGCTATGGAGGAGAAAGTGTCTATGGAGGTACATTCGACGACGAAAAGTCTTCACTCAGCACTTTAAAGCACACTGGAGCTGGTGTATTGAGTATGGCAAACAGTGGTCCAAACACAAACGGCTCTCAATTCTTCTTCACTTTGGCACCGACGCCTTGGCTGGATGGCAAGCATGTTGTATTCGGCAGGGTAAGCAGTGGAATGAGAGTCTTGGAACGCATTGGCAGAGTAGCCACAGATGGTGAAGACCGGCCGAACGATGAGATTCGGATCATTTCGATTGTAATGTATGATGAGGAGACGCATGACGTAGAATTGTAACATTCCCAATATACTTTGTGTCCTACTATGCCGGAAGCTATGACGCCGTTGCACTCATCATTAATGAGACTTGAGACTTGATTTGATGACCTGATTTAGGTACTTCTCAAGGATTTATTTTGGACATTTATCCTCTGGGATGATTCTCAAATGTGGGTTCTGCTCAGCTTTTTTAATTCCAAGACATGAAGTCTCAAAAGATGTTAATATTAGCTTAGATGAAACAGATTATAGTTCAGTCTCCAACTTGGGTTGTTTTTTCCGTCTATTATCAGCCAGCTATAGGAAGTGATATGAGCTTCAATTTCTGGCCAAACCAGCCCGTTACTTCATGGTTTAAACTGAGGCTCATGTGGTCTTGTGCTTGACGTTAATATTAATTCAGGCATCAGTCGTCAACTATATATAACCTTAGTTTAATATATATGGACAGCTGAATAAACAATAAATTACCATAAAAGCGGTTCCAAAGGGTTTTTTTTTTTTGCTTTTTTGTTTTGCCTTTTTTTGTCTTGAGTTTGAGTTTGGGTTGAGTGGGATTATTGGAATTTTTGGGTAATGTGGCTACTGACGTCGACATTCTTTGCCCACAAGAATCTACTATAAATGCTAAATGCTAATTAAAGGATTTAATTTATATATATAGAGCGGATCATCTCTATTCTGAGATTCTTTCTCTTCTACTACTTCTTCCCTCAGCTGCTCAAAGGACAAAAGATCTTGATAAAACGACATTTAAAATACCAAAAACATTCTCTGATTCAATCCTCCAAAATGACTGGTGAAGTGTAGGTAACGTCTTTCAGTTACACTACTGTCATTCAACTAACTTTTGATTTTCAAGCCCTAAAGAATACGTCCTGGTAACTGGCGGTGCTGGCTACATTGGATGCCATACAGTAAGTTTCACAACAACTCCTTAGATATATACCACAATAACTAACTGTACAGGTCGTTGCCCTCATTGAAGCGGGCAGAAACGTTGTTGTTATCGACAACCTCTCCAATTCGTCCAAGGAAGCTATCGTTCGCATTGAAAAAATTACAGGTGTTTCCAGTATTCCATTCTTCCAAGTCGATATCCGCGATGCGGAAGGTCTGCGCAAAGTGTTTCAGCAATACCCGACTATTACCTCGGTTCTGCACTTTGCAGGACTGAAGGCTGTGGGAGAGTCAACCAAAATTCCTCTTGCCTACTATGAGCAGAACGTTGGAGGAACCGTAAACCTCGTCAAAATCCTGGAGGAGTTCAACATCACCACATTTGTTTTCTCCTCGTCTGCGACAGTGTATGGAGATGCCACCAGATTCGATAACATGATTCCCATTCCCGAGGAGTGCCCTACGGGTCCCGAATCACCATATGGAAGGACCAAGGTCTTTGTTGAGCACGTTCTGCGCGACCATACTCTGGCCAATCCCCGCTGGAACACTGCACTTCTGCGGTACTTCAACCCTATGGGAGCTCATCCATCAGGGCTCATGGGCGAAGATCCTCTTGGAATTCCCAACAACTTGCTCCCATACCTTGCTCAGGTTGCTATTGGCCGCCGCGAAAAGCTCTTTGTTTTTGGCAATGACTACGAAGGATCCAGAGATGGCACTCCCATTCGCGACTACATTCACGTTCTTGATCTAGCCAAGGGTCACATTGCTGCATTAGAGAAGCTCGAGCAAGTTCAAAAAGAGCAGCCGGTTAGATCACGAAAGCAAGGCTTTGTGCGAGAGTGGAATCTTGGAACTGGTCGTGGCTCGACTGTTATGGAGGTTATCAAGTCTTTCAGTGCTGCAGTTGGTCGCGATCTTCCTTACGAGGTTGTTGGTCGCCGTGCTGGAGATGTCCTTGATCTGACAGCCAAGCCCACCAGAGCGAACAAAGAGCTGAACTGGAAGTCGGAGCTTTCTATGAAGGAAGCATGCGAAGACTTATGGAAGTGGACCACTATGAATCCCAAGGGTTACAACCAAGAGGCTAATCAGTAGTTTGTTTTATAATAGAGATCTGAGCTATCTCTTTTTCTGACATTATTAATTATCATCATTCACATAAGTTTTATGGCATTTTACGTCGTATACTCCTGCATTAAATAACAATAGACTTTGTTTGTTTTCTTGAGCTTTCTCTTTCAATTATACTTCCACAATTATTCCGGCCGTGAAGCAAGCTGAAGCGGGAAAATGTCGTGTTGCTTATGCCGTGCGTGATCATTTGCTTCGTCTACCAAGTAATCTCCATGGCTGATGAGTTCTGATATACTTGTATATACAAAAGAGTGCAATGAATAAACTCTCCACATATAGTGAATTTAAAAGTCCTCTGAATAAACTCAAGACATACTTTCTCTATAGCCGTTGACTTTATTTTTGGCGTAGCAGTGAGTGAGATGGATTTGAGGTATTTTCATACCGTCCAATTATATAACCGTCTCCCACGCTATTCTGAGTCTACCTCTAGTCACTAAAGTCACCTTGATGCTTGATGGCAAAATAATAAACTTCATTTCAAATAGCCGCCTTGTTCAGCTGGGATGAAATAGAAAAAGCTTTTATGCTAGCCATCCACAATATATTTCCGCACCTAGGGCCTCCCATCTCCTGATCCATCAACACTCCCAGAGCCTGGCATGTCGGCTTGAGATGGCATGTGCCCAAATACTATTTCAGTGCCATCACAAGTTGGCCACTATCAGCCATGAGAATAGGTTCCACCCAGAAGGCTCTGCCCTGCCTTTATGAACTGATGATGAGCGTGTAGGCAGGCACAACGCATATGTAAGGCGCATTCAGCTGGAAAAGAAAGAAAAAAAATCATGGGCGGAAAACCACCAACCAAAGCTCCTGCTATTACCGTTCCACCCGCCCTGAGAATAGGTTACAGTTCTGCGCTCAAAATTTATACTGGCACAAAAGATATCGGCACACTAACCGCAAGGGTAAATTTGTACTTAGTGAAAGGTAAGTTCTGAACTGTTATTTCGAGGTGGGCTGGTACTTTTACCTCAGAGCGGCCCTAGTAAGATCAAATGTCTATAGATTAATCCGAGGGTACTCTGCGGTAGGCTACCAAACCGTTAGTAATTAATCGCATTGAGAGCCAAAATAGGTTATGCTCATAAACCGGTACCCATATTGGATTAAATTGCGGAAAAACATGGAGTCAAGCTATTAAATAAAGCATATCTACATATTGAACATCTCAGCAGTATATTCCAGTTCAGAGAGGAATGTTGGTCATATATGGTGCTAGCAGTAGCCGGCTTGACAACCTAGTCACATAGATCATAGAGTCCAAGAAAGTGAGTAAGCATAGTATTCATATGGGCATATGGACTGGAATGAATTGATAGCCCGCAAAAAATTATCAGCGTGTAAAAAGCAGCATTCAACACATGCAGCATTTGTGTGTCTTAATTGACACATTTTTGATCATTAACAGTGAGTGCCACGTACAAATAGATTGGATAGCGGTAGAAATCGTGCTTCCAACTTCAATATTTTAAGACAAGGAATGAGTGTGCTACAATACAGATATGCAATTAACCAGCAGCCTGTTGAATTATCATGCTCTCATACAATATTAACTAAATTATAAAGTGGTATTAGATACGTTGGCAAACTTTGGTGAACTAAACAACCAGTTAAGCTGATTACTAGGCATTTAGCCACTGATTTTTGTGATCCATGTGCATGCACTCAAATTCATATATGCCAATAGTGAATTCCACCAGCTTCACCCTCCTTTCATATTTTTTTTCCCCAATTGCATCAAGTTATACACTAGAAGTCCGTCCGATCAGCTTTTTCATTTACTGATTATCTCAACCTATGAGTTTAGCATACTTCGGCTGTAGAGAGAGTTCATAAGTTGAAGCAAAAGGAACAATTCATTCAATTTAACGCAAGTCAAACTGCTAGCGATGCTTTATAGTTGTATAATAACTTAGATAGAACTACAGCCTTGCAAATACTTCCAATTGCTTTATCAACTTTCAAATCTTACAACAACTTAATATCGCTTTCTATCTCTCTTGAATAAAACAGAGAACCAGAACTAATAATTATTAAGCAACTTAAATTGTCAATCCTGTGTGAATTACAAGTTACACTTGCAATATGCTTCAAAAATTGTGATAGCATTGGAAAGTGAATCGAACAAAACTTGATTTAATTTGTGACACTCCTTCACCGAACGAACACCCAAACTACATTTGGATTACAATTTATATATCTAGCAACTCTTGAAGATATTCAAAAACAACTTCCAAGATTTGAAAATTGCAAAAATTATACATTTTCAACTTGTTTTCATTGACTTCTTGCAATTTAAACAAAGCTGTGGCAATATGATTCTGTATCAGACAAATACCGAACCTTTATTTTCTGCCATTAAGCCTATTAATTGTTGAATAAGTTGACTAACTGACGCATATATAAATTTATATACATACTACTCTTGAATTTAATGCTACTTAGCACTACTATTATCTTTCAAAAAATAATCGAAAATATGCGATAAATCAATATGTTGAAAGATAACTCTTAAGGGTAAGTTGAAAGATCAGAAAGTCTAGCTAATAGACTTTTTAAGGACCAGAAAATTGGGTCATATAACCTGCAATTTTTGGCTGGCATTAGTTGTTTATTACAGATCTTTGCATGACTTTTATGAAATTTCAAGTGCTTCACTGCAAATGCTAAAATCTGATCTTTTTTTGTGTTTGCTTCTCATGCTATTTCTGTCATTAGAATGGATTGCATGAATGTTATCTTTTTAAAAATATTACTATAAAAACTTCTCAAGTCTAGGGATTTTGAGTTACCAATCGGAGGTTGAACTAACAATCGGGGGTTCATTGATATAAAACTTAAAAGTGAATTCCTGTATCTTTGCAATTCATCTCTCAATGCTAAAGAAGCCTATTCGAAGAAGGCTTGTTCTGAGCATTGAAAAGCGTGAAAATGGAAAAGCTTACAAATTTTACAACCTGAAATAAGGCTATGATCAAGAAAGAGTTTTACGCAAACTGTAAGAGATTTTAAAACAATCTAAGCGGATACTTTATCATTTGTGCATAGATCCAGATCCTAGGAAACTGTAGTTTGATTGAGTGAACTATAAGCAAATAAGGTAACGGGATCTGGAGCAACAATTCAAACCGGATCATCAAAGTCTTCAAGTCTAAGGACTTGTTTTTCACTGCCTGTGATATCATTGAGACTTGGACAGATTTCAAGAGAGTCAATGCACGGCACTTATATCTTGCCATGGCATACTACAGCTTATCAACATAATGTACAGTGGTGAGCTATACTCAATAGCTAGGGACGTTACGAAATTGTCTTGATTCATGGGCTTGTGAACCCCTTAGCCCTTGGCTTCTTGCATCTACTAGGATTTCTCATGTTACCCATGCTCTGCAAAGAGACTTCAGTTATCACTTACTCTTAGGTGTTTTGGCTTTTTCTTTGATTGCGGGTTTTACCTTATTTAATAGCTATACGTTAAAATCCTGAAAAATTTCGATTTGGAGTAATGCAAGGCTGGCAGGAAGAGCACATTGTCAGACAGCATAGAGGTCAAGTTACAATGTAAAAAAAATGGGTTCCAACGATGCTTGCCCTGTCAATCATGCGTAGGTTCATAATGCTTTGGGTACATACAAAGCTATATTTAATGACTTTCATACTGTGATCTTATCTGTATAAGTGACTCTGTTTCTCAACCTTCACTGATAATACAAGCTATGCAAACTAGCACAAGCTGCAATCAGAAAAAAAATCACTTTCTTTGACTTCATATGTTGGATTGGATGAAAGTACTATCTCACCTTTTCACCAAATCGCCACATCCATACCATGACCAGGTTCTTGTACCTTAATGAGGCACTGGTACCACAAAGCCCGCTTTCTGAAAAATCCAAAACCAATTTCTGTTTTGCCAAGAACACAATCTGGAACTTATTGGTCAAACTTTTCATTAGGAATGGGACGGAGGTGCCTTGTCACTGGGTCATTAGGAGCTAGCAGATTCCTGCAGGCCACCAGCATATTTTCCAGCCAAAGACGTTATCTGTTGATGGATGCTTTGCTAAATTTTTCTTTTTGTCGTAAGGTGGCCCATATACTTCATTGTCATATTTTGTGTAAGAGCGCGCTACAATTACTCTAGGAGCGATTTGAAATTGTTTCTACAACGCGTTACCATCAGTGTAGATCAGAATTACTATCTAGCCATTTGAAGCTTGATGAAAGTCCTCAAAGTCTTTGGAGAGAGAGGATCAGCTGAATTTGGCTCTTATCATGACCAGATTTCAGAGTGTAAAGCTCGGCAAGTGACAGAAGCCTCAACTGCACAAACAGTTGCTATTGCCAATGTTGCACCTGTAGAGGCTTGCTGAACGACAAACACCCTTGTGCTTAACTACATGATACATGAGAAATAGGATGACATATATCATTAGAAAGAGAGAAATCGTGGTCCTGGGCTTCACGAAGTTTAAAGAAAAAATGAGGTTTTTCAGTACTACGCCAATGCAAACTACAACGTGCTGATCAGGAAGTGGTACATAGCCATATCGACTAGTTTAGGAATAATATGCGATACTTGAGCTCTAGTGCAAACCTTTATGGATACATATTAGTAATTGACAGAGTAACGTTACTATATAAGTTGACAGTTCAGTTGATGAATCTGAAAGGCAAGTGTAACGTATTTCTAGGATATGTCAAAATATTATTTTTTGTGCTGAGGTTGAAAAAAAAATAATTTATCCCAAAGCCTATACAAAACCCAGTCAAAGTACGCATGAGGTTGGTCTTGATGAAAACAGCCAAAAATTGCATGGTGCCTATCTACATCTAGAGTCCCTGATATATCGATCAGGATAAATGTACTATTCTTATATGAAAATTATGAAATCAAGCAAGCCTCTTCTTGACTATATATCACAAACATTAGAGAAGGTACGTAGTGATAAAACCAGTTCCAGCTAAAGGGTAGTCAGGTACAAATTCAACAGCCTAGGACATCTGATATCAAGGCCCATCATAAGAAATAAGTAGTGCAATTTATGGTAGCATTCCTTATTCATTTATTTAGAGCCTCACAGGTAAAACCTGGCAGGAACAATTATATATATCTGGGTTTTGACATCACCATTCAGTCGCATCAAAAAGTTTCCCGTATATATATGTAGGCGTAACATGTGAAGTGGGACTTATACAGAGCTGCTGAAAAACATTACATGAATTCTGGAGAAAAATGTGTCAAACAACGCCTGGCTGTGCACCTCTTATAATAAGTTGGCTGGCTGGCAGGCTGATAGCTTGTAGTGTTTTTAGCTCCAAGAAGCGCCATGCGTATGCAAGGTCTACATTATTGGAATGGTCGACATATAAAATGTGCCAAAAAAATCATATCAAAATGAGTTTCATGTTGGTCATGCCAAAATCCACCCGTGCACACATTGCAATCAAAAAAAAAAAAAAAAAAAAAAAAATTGGGTCATGTAATTGAAAGACCTATATTCAATTTATATCGAATTTGAATCTCCATTGTCATGAAAACCCAAATGTCTTTGAGTTGGCATTGGATTTCATGATATGCCCATCAACTTACTTTGATCACTGTAGTTGGTTTTCTCTATAGGCTCTACATGAACCAAACCTTGACATACATAGCTTGCATGCCCTCTTCCAATGCAGATCCACTAAATTGCTAATGCAATTATGGAATGAACAAATTTATCCTGGAGAGCATATCGGTCTCAGAAATGACGATCCTTGTTTGATAAATATATGGGCATAAACGCACACTTACTCACTGCTGGTACAACAAAGACTATCTATCAACACTCTGCTGTTTCAATTGTGTATGAAAACAGTATGTAGTCGCTAAAACGATTGGCGTGGCCTGGCAAGTCCAATTCTAATTTATACTACAGGATCGTATCGTGAAAAATTTGAAAGGGTGGGTGGAGGATCGAGGGTGTTGAAATGAGTAGGTCCAAGAGTTATCGGGTGTTGATATATTTATAAGTTTATGAAATCCACTGGTAATAAAACCCACACCTATATATTGCAAGTAAAATAAGGTAGGCGGATGTCTCGTTATTGGCAGTATCAAAATAATCTATAACTCTGGTAGGGCTGGTATGAATTATAGCATGCTGCAATTTCATGTATAAATGCTTTTTACTCCTGAAATCTATTTTAGCTCCGTAGAGACAAGCATTTGAGCA
>JAKTUH010000072.1:0-11773 GCA_030556585.1 Geotrichum carabidarum
CTGAGCGCAGAATTTTGGCAACCGTCTCACCTGAACTTAACCTCAAAGTCCTGCTGGATACCAGAGAGGGCATTGACGCGGTGGTAAAGTTCTTGCATCTCCTACCGCAACTTTTATCTTAATGGTTAACCCACATGGGAAGCTCACAACGGTTTTCCCCAGCTTGCTGACGCTATTGGTGCGTCCTGGTAGTAGGTTGATTTCCCTCTGTGCATGGATAAAGTCCATGAGAAATCTAGCGCCATTGCCTGCCTGAGAATTTTCAAAGCCGTGACATTGCGTTACTTAGTATTATTGTCTGTATCAGACCAGTATATAGAATATGTCTTCTTCGATGTTTATTACATAGGACGTTAAATTGATTATCTATCTATCTATCTCTAAGCCAGTCTTACATTGAGCTCTCGCAAAAAGATAAAGGGTGTTGCGAAAGATGTAAAAAAAAATTTAGAGATAATTATTTTTTTTCTTTCAACACGCTCAAGCCAAAATTCTGATCCGAGCCATTCTTACTCTGTTACTTTCTTTTCTAGGACAGTTAGTCCTAATTAATTGGGCAATATGGGGTAATTTTTAACTTGACTCCAGAACTATTTTCACATAATTTGCCATGCATTGACTCATTACCATGGTTTAATCCAATTCCAAATGTAGACTGTAAGACTATTCAAATCAGGAGCAGATAGATAGATAGATAATCAATTTAACGTCCTATGTAATAAACATCGAAGAAGACATGTTCTATATACTGGTCTGATACAGACAATAATACTAAGTAACGCGATGTCACGGCTTTGAAAATTCTCAGGCAGGCAATATCAGGAGCAGAGGCAGAATGATTTTTTGGTCAGATAAAAGTCAAGATTCAAAGCTTAGAATAATCCGTCGTCACTGTTGAATTTAAGCCCAAAAGCCAAACTTGCAATATCCTTGCAAAATGCAATGAACGAATCAATCAATGAATTTTGGTCTAAAATGCAATAAATGCTTATAAATTGCTTAGTAATGAATATATGAAAAAATTGAATCATTCTAACTATAAAATTAAATTTTTATAAATCCGTTGTGGTGTAATGGCTAGCACAGTCCGCTCTCACCGGGCAAATCAGGGTTCGATTCCCTGCTACGGAGTAATCTTTTTGTTCTCTTGTGGTTTGTTTAATGATTAGATATGGCAACACCATTTAGAAAGATATCTTTGAATGATTTTTGAAGTCTAAACATGAGTTTTGCTTGGTGTTGTTTTAAATCGAGTGTTGGCCATAAGTCTCCTAGAACAAAAACTTTCCAATCACAGGAAAAAAGGAAAGCTTTGTGAACCACAAAGATCTAGTAGAGAAGAAAGTAGCAAAAGGTATGACAACTGTGGGATTTGAACCCACGCCTCTTGCGAGATCCGAATACACTGCAATCAGTGAAAGATTACTCTTGAGTCGGACGCCTTAGACCGCTCGGCCAAATTGTCGCTTATAACACTCTTGTAACTTCTAGACAGATTCAATTTTTGAAACCCTTTGAAAGTTGATTTTGCTTGATTATTTGAGCTTTCCAGCAAATGGCCAGTTAAAGATTAGATGCTATTAAATGATAGAGGGGAAATTAAACCTTGGGCTTTGAAAAATTTTTTTTGAAAAAAAGACTTTGAAAAAAAAATAAACACAACAGTAGTAAAATCAATCAATTAATGGTTAACCCACATGAAAAGCTCACAAAGGATTTCCCCAGCTTGCTGCTGTTATTGATGCGTCTTGGAACTAGGCCAGTTTTTCTCTGCTATTGGATTAAATCCATGAGAAATCTAGCGCCATTGCCTGCCTAAAAATAAAGCCGTAACATTACGTTAGTTAATGCTGTCGTCTGTATCAGAACAATACATCAAATATGGGTTCTTTGATGTTTATTACATAGGACAATTTGTTTTTCAATTGATTATACTACTACCACTCGTTATTCGTCTCCAACGTAACTACTTTCTCATGCCCTAACTTTCTTGAATATGGCTTATCGGACCCTTAGCCTTGACCGAGTTGAGATGACCCTTTATGTTTGAAATTTTGCCAGTCTTTACTGACTGTCACTGTATGCTATATAGGTCACTTAACTCATATTCGCACACCATGAATATTCAAAATATGATATCTGCAAAATACCAATCATTTGAATTCTATAAATAAACCCAAATATTATATCTAGACTATATTCAAGGCTTATTTTAATCCATTGAGCTTGGATATATAATATTTTACATCGATTTACAAAGACTACAAATGCTTGATTAAATTTTGACAGTTTGCTAATGTAAACCTTTCTAATATTGATTTGTGTTTTGCTTACGCATGAATTGAATATATGAAGAATTTGGCATTATCAAGAGCTTGAAAGAAATGGAACGTAGAACGGTAAATTGATTATTTACCTAAATAACTTTAATGCACTTATCATTAAGAGAGTTTTCCATTCATCTTGTTGATAATTAAAACTATTGGACTGAAATTCTATCTACCAATATACAGCACGCTTCAATGGAATATGTTCCATGATATTAATATACAGAATAGCAAATTGATTAGTACAACTGATATTTTTTACTTGAAAATTCTGCTAGCTGAAAACAATTTGTGGTATTCTGTTTCAAAATTCAGGTATTTACTAATTTAGATATCAATTATTATAAAACTATGATGATTGATTTCAAATTCCAAGAGCGCGCTCGTCATCAGACATGCTATTAAAGATGGCCTGAAATGTTAACTGATTTATTCAAGAATTTACAAACCAATTCCACAATCAACAACAAGACGTCCTTATAATTTTTAATTACAATATTTATTCAAGTTTATTGTATTTCAAAAAAAAGCAGAAAGATTTGCGGTTGATGAAAGTTCATAATGAATCACTTGCATCATGCATCAGCTCTTATCAAGAATCTCAAGATCCAGCATGATCTCAAAATGCAAAAACCTTAAATACCATTGGAAGACAGTTTTGGTACCATTTTGTAAGATTTGAGGATGTTTTGAAATTTTCACGACATGCCTTGTGTTTGTGGTTGTTTGTGACGCGCTGCCCACTTTTTTATATTTCATGGGATTCAAACTGAAAAGCAGGTGCATATTAGAACGCTCTACGAAACAATTATTTCATATTCTTCTTAAATTTTATAAAACCATGAGAAATAGTTTATATATATACTTTTCTTTTTTTTGAATCCCGTAAGCTGTGGAGTGTGGATCTCGCCAGACAACAACCAAGATTATCCATTGAGTTCGACTTGAAACACTAAGCATGAGTGAAATGACAGGAAATTTAATTTGACTGTTGATTTTACAAGAAAACTCAAGATTTTGAAATAGGAATGAAGATTGTTGAAATAAGATGCTGGACAACTGGCTTGCTCTTGCAGCATCTTCCCAAATGTCGATTGATCTGAACAAAATCTGCAAAACTTGATAACTTAACAGGCTGGATACTATCTTACTTTAAGTAAACGGATTTAAAATAACCTACTATGTCATTTAAATCTTTCTTACTCTGACTCAAGTGATTTTGAACATCATTCCTCGCCAAACCAAAGCCCCGTGCTGAAGCGCTCATTTTCAAAGTAATCTGAAGGTTTGCCTAGATCCAATTTCCCCCTCTTCCTCAAAATTCTCGCCATATTAGGTTTAATATAGTCATTGGTTCATTACTGGGCTCGTGCACTGGTGTTTCTTGGTTTCACTTTGATAAAGACACTTAAAGGAAATCGGCAGCCTCAGAGTAGAATGGTTATGCCGGCACTAGTAAGGACGGGAGAAAGAGCCACTTGTGCCTAGATTAGAAGCATCTTAAGCTAATTAGTTCTGGGGAATGGCAAGGTTTTTCTCAAAAAAGACCCAAGTGAGGTGTTTTAATCCGAGATGCAGGCGGCTAGGAGGTAAAGGCACATGTGATGCCGACTGATGTGCGAAATCCGGACCCTTCACTTTTTTGCGGCTTGAGCCAACAGGTAGCCCTTCTTGAGAGGACAGGGTCTGAGTAGTAAGATCCTGAGCCGGGGCCAAAAAGATGGATAATACAAAAGAGTTAACTTATCTAGGACAGAGATGAGATGTAAGGCGGAACCCGGGGGTCTCATCTAAGCCTTGGAAGGTATACAGGAAGAAGTAGGAACAGGAAGGTGGCTAGCCAGGACTATAGACTTCAGGCATAACCAAGAGTTAACAAGAATAATTATTTAAAGAGATCTCCACATGTACACTCTAAGCCATTGCAACTTTATATCTAACTTTAAGCAAACCTCGGTTTTGTGTTCATTTCATCAACAATAATAAAACCCTATTTGCGTAGTTAAAAATCAGTAAACCCTGCAAAGGAACAGTGCATCATCAACAGGCACTATAGTGCTGTGGGGATTTTGCGGCAGGCACTATATAGTGCTGTAAGGATTTTGCGGGAGGTTGTAGCTCAAGTGCCCTGATACCTGATATGAATATCCTGCTTCATCTCTGGGCATAGCCGACACACGCCCTGCAGCTGAAACTTGCTATTTTTTTAATGGTATTAGCAGTCGTTGGAGCAGTCCTGGCAAGAGTGGCAACTAGTTGGGCGCAGCAAGATTCGTATTATTATTTAATTTTTGTTCTACCTGGCTTGTGTTTGGTGTTTCAATATATATATACATATCAATTGTTCAAAATGCCTGTCAACCGGAAGGTATTCCAATTCAGGTACCCTTTTACAATTTGCTTTGCGTCGGGTCGTTGTTGCTTTGCGTTTGCTGTATTTAAATTTGTTCTCGAGCTGCAACCCAACCTTGGGGCTACTCGACAAGCAAACTTAAACATCGAGCAAAAGTCATAGCACTTTCTGGTCTCAGTCTCAGTCTCGGTTTTGGTCTCGGTTTCAGTCCACACCGGAAAATCGAAACCTAAAAATTTGAATTACCTCCTCGATCGATATCGATCTTTGATTTTGTGTACATAGTTCTGTTATGCAGGCGCCTGTGCCACTTGTCGCTCGTTTCAATGGTTGCTAAATTTACAGTCTGGTCTTAAATTTCTAAAACAATTTTGTGTAGTCCTGCTTACATGCATGTATATATACATGACTATATACAAAAAGTATAAATTTCTCCAGAAAGCCCCTTCATTGCCAAACTCCAGTTATGAAGAACTCTTATGTTGATACTTGCCTTGGGTTCAGTGTTCACCACATCGAAACTTTGGTAACTTTGATCACCTTTCGCAACTTTGGCATATAGCAAACTCAAACGCCATACATAGTTAAATGTTTTCTGATATAAATACAATATATATTGATTTCTATGAGGCGGTATTCGAACATCTGGGTTGTTTGCTGCAGTGAGGTGCGTATATGCTATGATATAGTGTTGATAGACAGTTTTTTTGGTTTCATTTTATAATTTTTGTATTGATCTGGCAACGCAGGATGATCGTACTTGCACCAGGCACTCAATAGCCTGATGGTATATGGATCATCAAAAAAGAGACAGTTACCAGTTCAAAATCGCAGTTTTCTACCGAGCTGTTCGAATTCGCATATAGTACATTCAATCCATGATTCTACGTTTTTTTAGGCATGAAGGATCCACAAGAGACTTATATACATAGTAGGCTAGCTGCACGGTTGTACTGAGTCGCGGGTTCAATAGCCCATGCTTAAGGCTCTTCTTTAGCCACCTCAATCATCTCCAATAAACGATTGTTCCTTCCCGATTATGAGGTGGACAGAACTTTTCCTAACAATCAGTTCAATATTCAGACAACGCATTCAAGATTTTCCGGCAAATAAGTTGAGACTTTTGAATGTCAGCCCCGAGACAGCTGCAGTACTCGCTTTTTTGCAGATAGCATAGCTCATGTACAGGTCGGACAACCCACAGCAAGCAATCTTAACTAATGGAGTCAAGCTTGCGGGGTTAACTGATTTAAACTTGTTTTATATATGTATACATGACTAGCACCTAACGAACTTACATATATAGAACTAAAGCCCTAAAGCATACCTCGAAGTTTGACTGGTGCGCAGTGACTAACATCTCTTATGAATCTCAAACTCTCAACCTCACTGAAAACCGTCCTTAGTAGAAAGGGTTTTGAGTTGCTTTGTATACGAGATCCCCTCGATGTTATCATATATAGTTGGTTGTTAAACCGTCGGTATACATAATGTAATATTAATTTCATAGACTTTGTCTTATAAAGAGGGCAGGCTATTAGAGTACGTAGATGATTTTCAAACCATGACGCTTTGTAATGGATAAACCCTTTCTGCTGTTTATAGTGATAAGGACTTGATCGCAGCTTGAACAAAACTTTTGAAAATCATGATATATAAACAATATTAATATTAGAAATAGTAATGAAAATCATGAAAATATTATAAGAATGCAGGAGAGATATTATAAAATTACTTTTATGGTTGTTTCTGGTTGTTTCTGGTTGTTTTCAGTCGTTTTCTGCTGGTCGTCGAAACCACCAAAACCTCTCAATATTGTCATAGAAATGCCATGCCAGGGTAGTCATGTCTCCGTCTTATTTATTTTTTTTCAATCAACAAAGACCTACAGTTCATTGCGCCCCCGAAACACTTTCTTCTCCAAATATATATAAATATATTAAAATAATTTGAATACTAGAAAAAAAAGAAAATAAAGTTTGTAGCGAAAAAAAGATTTCAGTCGTGAATTAATTTTCATTAATATTGCATTTCAAGATTTTTGCAAGACCCTGAGTTCTTCACAAGTCATCATCCGATGAAAACGACAACACCAATTGACAAGAACACTAGAAACAATAATAACAAGAAAAAAACCAGAAAAAAAAAAGCTTCAAATAGCATATGATGGTTTCATTATTTCAGGAATTCAGAAGCTTAGAGAAAATAGAAAATTATTTCAGAAAACGCCGTCGAATTTTCTTCAAGAACAAACTCAAACTCATAGCCATCTCAACCTCGAAACAGCGGACAAAGACTACTCAGACAGCTCACAATACATATATATATATATAAGTCCGATTAGAAGAGAAAACTAAGGACAAGTCTGTGCCATATATATTCCATCTGCTGTTTTTGGCACGGACCACACGCCAGCTGGATCCAGTACAGGTAAAAAGAGCGGAGTTTGAACTGTTCTGATATCATCCCTTTAATCAACCAATTGATGCCTTTTCTGACATGTCAGGTAATCCATAGTTGACCGTCTTCAAACTATGTATAGTCAAGCTACAGTAGGATAACCCAACACCTGAGGCAAGTTGATGGATGTAGACCCATGAACTCGAGTCGACCTGTAATAGAATTAAAAAAAAAAAAAAAAAAAAAAAAAAAAAAAAAAAAAAAAAAAAAAAAAAAAAAAAAAAAAAAAAAAAAAAAAAAAAAAAAAAAAAAAAAAAAAAATTAGAGCGCTGTTATACCTCAGTAGCGGGCTTAGTTAGAACCGTTTTTCAATGTGCCACAAATGTAATTGCAGAGCTGCTGCTGATAGACTAATGAGCTTCCTGGCTACGATCTTATTATTTTTATGAATTTTTTCTTGTTTAAAATGAGGTCACCTGGGGCGGTTCCAATGTAGCTTGTATAATAAGGAAGAATTCTTTTTCTTTTCTTGGTATGGCGGTGGAGCCATAAAAATTTTTTTTTTTGGTTGAATCAAGGACTTGGAGGCTTCGGGCGCTGGACTACTTTCACATTGAGGCGGCCAACAACAAGCCAATAAGAAAAACCAGGGACTCTTACTTGAAATTACGCGTTTGCAAATGAATATAAAAAAATCCGCCAGCAAACAGGCTAGGCAGGTTCATGAAGCAGCTGGGGAACTCGTCCCAAAGTCTGGGATAGTCTGGCCGTCCTCCGCGGCCTGAATTCGTTTTCGGTCCTCTATGCATATATGGAGGTGTCGATCGCTTTCCCACTAAGCATGCAGTATCTACTCAACCCCACTCAACCCACTCTCTCTTCATGATACATATTTTTTTTTGATTCTGCTTCTGTTACTTTGATTAAATCCAACTTTCAACTTCAAAATTTCAATATACGTTTTCTAAGATCTCGAGGTTAACAAGTGTTTTTCACGCATTTACAGCTGTGATTGGGGTTTGTCGTCTTTGTGTCTTAGTTTAACAAGGTCAGGTTGGCGTATACCAAACTTATCGTTCTTTGCAGGTTAAGGTTTGGTCGTTCCCTATCTCGATCTATATAATGATGGTGCTAGTAAGTTGTGGCTGGTGCTATAGCTGGGGGACCCTTGTGGAAAGCTAGCTTAAGCTTGGGAGGTGTGAATGTCAGTGCGCCTTTCACAAGGTTTTCCAGTACGCGTATACTCGAGCGGTTTCGAGCTTTGGCCTTGATGCTTTATAATATTGGTGGTTGCTTCAAAGTGCTGGTTGTTGTTCCAGAAGCTTAGCTATATAGGATGACGCAAACAATTTTTTCCTGTGATATCACCAAAAGTTAACTTGAAACTAAGTTCCGTATTTCTCATGCTCGATTCATCTTCGGTATTGTGAATTAATTCATTATTCTTGGTGCACCAGTACTATATAGGCCTGTTTTTGATGATCCACTACAAGGCTTGGACGTCATAATTTTCAATTCATAATTTTCAATCGAAAAGCTTGAACTTGACCAATTTCTCGGTTCTGTTTCGGCATTGGATATTCTCCAGTTCTGCCATGCTGTTTCTTGTCAAATTGAACCAAAGAAATCAATGCCATTAACAAGCATCTGAATCTATAATCAAGTACATTGCGTTTTCCACCTGTTTTTTTTTTTTTTTTTTTTTTCTTCATGCATGACTTTTTGCAAATTTTAAAGCAGTACTGTGATGATTTCTCTGATCATCAATAAATTTTCCCAGTTCATAATTATAATATATATGGCCAAGTGCTTCTTCAAAATTTAAAAAAAAAAGTTCCTGTTCTATAGAGCCGGCCTGCAATTGATATGCAATTGACAATATTATGCGATATGCGAAAGCCAATGTCCCGCAGTGTTCAAAAGAGGAACAAAAACATGTTGATCCGGTATTTTTTTAAGTGTGCATTTTCCGCTCCATTTTCAGTTCCATGGATCTCTAAGCGCCAGCCTGTATACAGATCTGTTTCCTATAGCTAGCGCTCGATATCTTATATCTTATAATTATTCACCATATGGTGCACCTCCATCTTCAGTCATATGTTCCAGTTGTCTCGCCTCCATATGTGCTTAAAAAACACCCTGCTTGATTTCAGATCAAGCGATGAAAAACCAACTTCAATGCAAACAACCTAAAGCCTAAAGTTTTTTTGTTTTTTTTTGTTTTTTTTGTTTTTTTTTTTTTCAATTTCTCCGAGGTCGCTTGTTTCACAAACTGACTAAATCCTTTGCTAGCTGGTTAATTGAAAAAACCTCCCTGGAATATCTCTCAAATATTGTAGTCAGAGTCTTAATTTTTTTTGTATGCCAGTACATGGCTTAATTCTGCTTTTGGGATTTTCACCTTTTTTTTTGCAGTCAATTTGTTGACTGATTCATTTTATTGTTTACTAATTGTTTATGGAGTTTGGGCACAGACATGATGCGAAGGCCAGCAATGGACCGAAGTGAAAACCTTGGCAAGCACCTGACAGCCGTCAACCCTACTATGATATCAAGAGATCGATACATGTCACAGCCATGCCAAGTTTATTCATTTTCCGCGTCTCGACCTCTATAGGTGCAGACCTGGCAAAATTCTCGCTTTTTTCAAATCCTTTTATTTGCAATTGGGTAATTCTGCCTGCAGTTAGGACTTCTCCACCCCAGGCACAGTTTCCTCTCCGACGGCAGGAAAAGAGATTTCCAATTTGAAACATCTGCCCGTTCTTTCGGTTTTCAGCTCAAGATTTGCTGCATTTCTTCGATATCCTTAATATTATTTTACATGACCTTTTCTTTTCACGCTTTCCATACATATAACCCTTCGCACTTTACTCAGAAAAACTCGACATGAATGGCGGGTTCTCATATATTATAACTAAATCATGACTGTATATAGTCCTTTCATGTGTAAGATGACGTTTACTTGAACGAAACAAGTTAACAAAACGAACGTTCTTACCCTCTTTGTTACGTCTTCAGAGAAAAAATAAATTGACTTATAACTAATTGTTATTGATCCAGTCTGAGTCTCATGTCATTTTGTTTCCATTAATGAAGTCCATAAAATTTCCATTAAAATTTCATAATTTTTCTAATTTCATTATAAATCATCTGCACTTCAGAGTGGGTTCTACTTCTATCGCTTCTTGTTAAAGCCTAGACTGGGTCCTTGATATTCAATTATATATCTAAGCTAACTTGAATAAATTTATATGAGAATGATTGTTTTGTATGTGTAAATGTATATACAAAAAATACACACGCGACAGCTTTAAACGTACTCTGAATTAAATAAAAAATTAATAATAAAAATATACTAATAAGAGTAAAAAATTTCTGATGATCACAGAATCAGGTATTAATCGAAAACTAAGCACAAATGAAACAAGGTGTATATGAAGAAACGCCGGCTCATGAGAATTTTCAAGCCTAGCAGAAACCTTCCATTGACATACGTGAGCTGCTCTATAGTGCCTTTTTCTCCCTATAGCTATAGCTATAGCTATATAGCTAAGCTTCCCTTGACTTTACCTGATTTCTTCTATATGTAAAAAGAGACATACATGTCAGGAATTGCATGTGAAGAAAGCCAGAATTTTCCCCCGAGCACTAACTAGCGATTCTCAACAAATATATATCTCGAGACTTGGCTTCTTGACAGTGCAATCTTTGAGTGTGCAGTTCTCATTCGACATGACCACTTGTAAACTTTCAGCACATTCAATTGATATGATCAATGTGAATAACCATTGCACTATTGAAGCCACTGCTCAGACTACAGAGATCAAACTGTTTAATGGACAGATCATGGATGGCAAGCCATTGCACATTATACATTGTACTTCTAACATTGTACTATGTATACGTCTACTAGTATATATACAACAATTGCGGATCATGTGACTGCTCATATAAAGTATTCACGTGACTTGGCGCTATTTATTCCAGAGTTCACCATATGGATATCTATATAGAAAATAACAAAACGGCCGATACAGGACTAAAGGATACAGGGTAACCCTTCTCTTTTTCATAATCGATAGACCTCTCAAGTCTCCGATTGCGCAGTCTTTTTTCTTTTGTTACATGTTATAAAATATCCTTGAAGCAAAGCGTCGTGCATGTCTGCAGGTTGTTGTAGTTGTAAGTGCCAGCAAGGCCTGCGTGGTAAGAGATCGATATATGTATACTATAGCTAGCTATAGCTAGTGCTGGGTTGGTGGTAAACTACCATCAGACTGCATCTCTTTTTTTCGTGTCGATAGCGCTAGCTGCTGTATACACTGAGCAGTCATAGCTGCTGTACGGCCATGTCGTCCAGGCATTAATATTGCTTAACTCATGACTCGTTGAATGCTTTGGCTACAGTGATAGCAGACGTCCCTCAATTGTCTTCTCAGTTTTAATTATTTGAATTGTTAAATCCATGTGATATATTTTCATTTATTTAATTTTTTCTTTAAATTCGGTAAATTCAGCAATACATATTATGGCTTAATATGACCGTATTGCAATCACCAAACAGAACTAAGCATCTTCTTTTACGGCCGGCCGGTATACAGGGTTATCATTAGATATCTTGATATCTCTGAACGGGTTTAAAAGATTATTAACTGGGTGCTAAACCCTCTGTTGGAGTCGACTTGAAATG
>JAKTUH010000072.1:11873-41026 GCA_030556585.1 Geotrichum carabidarum
AAAAAAAAAAAAAAAAAAAAAAAAAAAAAAAAAAAAAAAAACAACAAGCGACTGGTGGTGAAGACCTAAACATTTCTTTTTTGTTCCGATTTCTGTGCACTTCCATTTAAGTATACAAAATATTCATGTATACACATACATGTATGTATGTGTATACATACAGAGACAGCTATAGCTGTAGACTCGATTGTGTACTGTTGCATGGTACGTTTATATAATACTTACATACTATATTATGTAATAATATATGTAATATGCATGTGTCATTCCTTTTCTGGCATTTTGGGTTTTCTTTTTTTTAGAAAAAACTCCCCACAAAAATAAATTTAATTCTGTTTTTTTTTTTTTTTTTTTTTTTTTTTTTTTTTTTTTTTTTTTTTTTTTTTTTTTTTTATTTTAGCTAGTACGTATATATATATATATTATTATTATTATTTTTTACTCGTTTCTTCTCTCTAAAGAAAATTACTCACAAAACATTTTTTTACTCGACCTTCTCTTCTTCTAAACTCAACTATTGTTTTTTTTTTTTCTTTCCTTCTCTCTTTTCTGTATTGCTGTCTTGAAAAAAACTTCCTTCTCTCTCTCTATCTCCCTATGAAATGGACACCTCCCCTTCAAATCACCTCCTAGCGATGCCCGCTCACTCAGACACTTCAAAAGCCCATGCATACCCTACAAGCACATCCTCAATGGCCACTCCTGCTGCCTCCGCTCCGCCCACCAGCGCAATCGGCAACACCACCAACTCAACTACAGACTTTGCACCTGCTGATTTCGATTTTACTGCCGGCCTGGTTCCACACGACGACGACCAGTTGTTGTTCTCGGCACACTACCTGAAAGACCTGCTGGACGAAGCCCAGCTCGCACTTGCAGACAGAAACCGGGCTGACAACCTCAGCTGGCGCATGGCCGCCAACCTGAACCGACCCCAGTGGAGCGCCCCGACAATAGCGACCACCACAAAGTACGACGCTTTTGATGCTATGATCATGCCCACGCCGTCAGATACTAGCCCGGAATCGAACGACGAGCTGTCTCCCTACGTTCCATCCGCCCAGGACTCAGGGAACCTTTGCTCCAACTTGATGGCCTCCACGGCAGTGATGGCAGCAGCCTCCGCGACCGGTACCTCAAAGAAACGCAATGCGGCATTCTCACCAATGATTTCTGCCCAGGATGTCGTCAGCTCGGGTCTGCTTTCGCCTGAACATGACGACTGCTCCCTGGACTTGGAAGTGGACCGCGCAGCAGAACTTGTCAAACCACAGCAGCAAGAAACGGGCTTCGAGTTTACGCTAGATCCTCTGGCATTTGAAGGGCTCACCGATATGATTGAGCCCATCTCGTTTGACCCAAATGCACCCCAGGGCAACTTTAACTTCTTTTCAGAAAGCCTGGAGTCGGATCTGACACTCGAGGGAATCCTGCCCACTCCTTACCTCTCCCCACTTTCACAGTATACCTCAGATGTCTCCCGCACGTCAATGTCACGGGGGCCCACAGCTTCGCGCCACAGCCAGTCAAATATCTCGGTGTCCCACAGCAGCCACTCTGGCATTGCAGGTCCCCGTGAGGTCCACGGCTTTCATATTGGCTCTTTTACCTCTTCCAATAGCATATTCCGCCAGCAGCAGCAAAGCCAGCAAGGCTCATTTCATCGAACGGGCCGGGCCCAGTTCGACTTTGGATTTGAGGACGACGAATCTGCGTCGACCACTCCAGCCATGTCTCCCACAGCCAGCTTTTCGCCAGCCTCGCCCATGCGTAGAGCCAGCCGGCAGTCTTTCCCCAGTCCGGAGCAGCAAACCAGCGCCTCGGAAGTGCTGGTGCCCCGCCGCAACAAACTGCCGCGCACTGCTTCTCAATCCAACGCCTCCACGTATCTCCAGCAAACGGCACCACAGAAAGACGGGCTCAGAACTTCAGTGCGCCATCCTTCAACCCCCGGACAGCTGTTCTCAGCGGGATCTTCTGCTCCTGCTTCTACTGCCACCGCTAAACGCAACTCGTTCTTGAAAAGCGGTCCGTCACCAAAGCCAGAACGCAAACCGTCCCTTCCTGCATATACTTCCGCCACCTCGTCCTCTGCCGCATCATCTAACTCAGCTTCATTTTCATCGCTGCTCAACAACAACCCCGATCACCCCATTGAGTGCACCAACTGCCACACTCGTACCACGCCACTCTGGCGCCGCAACCCTGCAGGCGAACCCCTCTGTAATGCTTGTGGCCTGTTTCTGAAGCTACATGGTGAAGTGCGCCCTCTGTCGCTCAAGACAGACGTGATTAAGAAGCGCAACAGAGGTAACGCTTCACGCGCCTCTATCAGCAGCAGTGGCAGCTGCGGCAGTCCAGGCATGAACGATGCAAGACGAGCAAGCGACCCTGCCTCTGCAAGTATCCAGCGGTACGGCCAACACCTCTCAAGCATGGCTGTGTCAAGTTCGACTGCCTCGTCTGCGATCCCAATCAACGCCGGCTCAGGCGGTATGAGGTCAGTCTCGAACGGCTACTCCCACACCATGAGCGGTCCACTTGGTGCCAGCAGCGGAGGCTCTTCAGTCAACTTGAAGCATGTCCCTATTGCTCCCAAACGTCCGATAGCTTTGGCCCCCGCACCCTTGAAGCCAGTCGCCTTGGCGCCCATGTCCGGAGCTAGCAGCGCTTCCTTTAAAGAATACAAAGTGAGAGCAGCCCAGCAATCTCAACCAACAGTACTCCCTAAAAGACGGGGCTCTACCAAGGGCGGAGTTAAGAGCGTTCGGAGCAACGTGGATGAGATTGTGATGCAGCAGCAGCAGCAGCAGCAGCAACAACAACAGCCTCATCAGCCAATGATTGGAGAACTGGAACCGGCTGATAAATGGGACTGGCTTCGGATTGGAATTTAAAGCAAATGAAAGCATATAAAAGGAGCAGCACTGGACACACAATCACCAATCACAATTTCAATCACATTAACGAAAGAAAATGAATGAGAACATGAACCCGAAATCTCGCGAAGCCAAGAGGCACAACCAACGAGAAGATGATGAAGAATCAAAAGAACCCTCACAAAGACAGCACCAGTCGCCAACTCTGTGGGCAAGCGCAAGCACAAGCAGAAGCGCATTCATTAAAAACAAAATGCTACCATGCTATTTCATGTAACCAAGACAAGAGATGTGGAGAGATAAATATAAAATCGTAATACCTAATGAGATGAATCTAAAGAACCTGAAGTGACGAACCGTTGAGATTGATTGCGAGTAATGAGTATTTGAGGGATGAAAAAGTTTTTTTCTGGGGTAACAGTCAAAATGTAATGGGCTCCAACTTGCCTGAGGTTTCACCACTTGAACTTGATTCAAATCTATTTAAGATTCAACTGCTTTTTGGATCACCATGATGTCTTTAAAATGGAAGAAACAAGCAGGATTTGAACAAAGATCACCACTATGGATTTGGCAGTCGTATATGCCCCAGAACTAGAATCATTGGAGCTAATACTCTAATACTACTGATGCATGTCTAACATCAAAGTCACTTTTGAAAGAAACCTTGCACAACCAAACCTCAAGCCTAACCAGGGACGCCCTTCAAGTGGGGTACGGTACTGCCAGGCGGGAAGAGAAAGAAACAGGCCAAGCCAAACCGGTTTAGCAGCAGAGCTGAACTATCAATCGATTACAACAAAACCAAAATGTAAAGCTGGAAACCCAGTTCAAGAGACTGAAAGCAAGCCGACTAAACAATCACGCCCCAGTAGGCCGGACATTGTGATCCACGTTGACCTAAGCGCACACACCCCCCACGCCCAACACAATGAGTAGGCCATCTGTTCATATCAACTTCAAAGTTTTCGCAAATAAGAAAGTATGGCCTGACTGAATTGATCCCCGACCAACCGGCAATGTTATCAACCCTGATGGAAGTTTAGGAAAAAAGTGAGGAGTTGGGTCAGGAGCTAGAAGGAATCAGAGGAGCCGGAGCTGCCAGAGCAAGATAACACACAGAACCAACTTTTGAAAAAAAAAAAAAAAAAAAAAAAAATCAAAGAGCTTAAAGTTGTTTAATGAGATTCAATAACATCAAGAGGCGTGATGATTGTGGCCGGTGTGGACACCACTGAGTTTTGAGTATGTGTTTGCAAAATAGAGATCAAAAGACGGAAATCGATCACAAAAGTATACGCATGCCATTCACTCCGCAGTCACGAAAACAATTATATTCATCACAAAAAAAAAAAAACCAAACAACCAGTTAACTGGTGATAGTTGAATCAAATAAATTCATGATTCCCTCAACTACTTCTCATATTGAGCTAAATTTACCACCTTGCCTACTAAGGTCTTTTAGAGCTTCCACTTGGACTCCAAGACGCTCAAAGACATCTTGAGCAGCATCTTTCTTGTCTCCAGCTCGTCCTGTTCGCCTTCCTCTTTCACCTCCTCCTCCTCTTCTTCTCTCTGTGTTGGCCCCTTTCCTTTCTCCTCGGCCGTTGCATCCTCTTTCACGGAAGCAACTGACTTCAGCTTTTCCGCCTTGTTCGGTTTAACCATCTCCTCGCACTCCGCATACACACGCTTCACGTGGTCCGGCGACGTCTCCACCACCGTCAGGAAGTTCGTCCAAGACAAGACGCTCGCAAAGTCGTCCGACAGCAACCCGTCCTCGGAAGCTTTTACCTCTTGGATCTGGGCCAGACTCAGACGCTCTAGCGTTTTGAGTTGAGCAGGAGTCAGCTTCAGCGGCGGCTTGACCGCGTCCTTGTCCTTGTCACTGCCGAGGGACAGCTTGGCCACAGCGGCGACGGCGTCGTCTAAAATCTCGCCCGAGTCGCTAGTGCTGGGCGCCGAGGCCGAGGCCGAAGCCGGCGCCACAAAGTCCTTGAGCATTCGTATGCTCGCGTCCCTTACACTCGCAAACGGGCAGTTCTCAATCGTGTCCACTAGGTACTCTGCACGCACCTGAGGCGTGTGCAAGCCCACCAATCTTGCCGTGATCGAGTACGCCATCTGCCTGATATCGACGACGGGGGACATGGCGGCAATGTACATGAGCATGTGCAGGTACGACAGGAACTCGGGGATGGGCACGGCCTGTACCTCGTCTGCGGTTACCTTGCGGGACACCCAGAGCGCCCAGAAGAGCAGGGCGTCTTGGATGCCCGCTGACGCGCTGCGCTCGGAGTCCATTAGGAACCGTTTGGTAAGCTTGACGAGCTGAGCGAAGGACAAAAGCAGGGTTTTGGGATTGGTCCGGTTGTCAAAGCGGGCGCTGGTGGCGAGCAGCAGAATGCCGTCGGTGTTGAGTGGGATCTGGTCGGGCGTTTTGGCGCCGGTGAAATCAAACGGATTTTCTGGTTCGTCTTCGTTATCTTCATCTTCATGGTCTTCTTCATGGTCTTCAGTCTCTGCCTCCTCTACCTTTTGCTCCTCAGCCATCTTGCATGTTTCATTTACAAGCTCCTCAAACAGCCCATCAATGTCCACATCGACAGAGTACGCCAGCTGTGTAAGTCGGTAGATGACATCATCAAACTGCAACGTAGTCTCGTCAAAAAAGTAGGGCATCACTCGAGACATTAGCTTCTTGTTGAATGCAACTCCTCTCTTCATCTCCACGTACAAGCGCTGCGACCACTTGAGCGAGAACTTTTCCATGCCCAGTGCAATCATATCTGAAATCAGGCGCTGCAGAAGCTTTCGTTGCAGCGGTTCTTCTGTCTCCGGGACATCCTTGTGAGAAGGTAGTGGATAGTAGTCGCGACCAAACATGAAAATACGGCGAAGGATAAAAACGTCGGATCGTAGGGTGAGGTCGTCAAGTTGCTCGACCATGAAAGCCACCAGGGCTGCGCTCGCGTTGGCCAAAAACCGTGCGGGGTACTGGGCTTCGACGCGTGTCAGCGACGACGACAGCAGCTCAAACGCAGCATTAAACTTGAGCTCAAAGAACCTGTTTGCCACGTCCTGCGATCTCTTGTCGTCCTCTGCCAGCGGCTCGACCTGGATCAGCGAAAGGCACTCAATTGCCTTCAAAAACAGTTCCTTGTGGTTTCCCTTTGTTGCCAGGACCTTAAAAATCTTCAAGAGCGTGACCGCTGTCGTCACCATCTTGAGGGCCGTCGAATCAAAGTCGCAAGACGAGGACTCAAAGTAAGGCAGCACCATCGCCGGGATGTCCCACCCAATTTCATACACCATCTCATCTGAGTTCAGCAAGATTTCCAACAGTTTTTTCAGCAGCTTCTCTCGTTCCGCCTCGCTGTACTGGCTCGGGTCGCTCAGAAACATGTCGAGCACCGTCGCATATGAAATGTAGTCTTTAACTTCCTACATGCTGGTTAGAAACATTCGAGCAGCGGCACCCTCTCTTTTTGACGCTCCAAACTTACTATAGCGGCCTCGGCGGCCTCGTCAAAAATCTTACAAATGTCATCCACAGGCGGCATCTGTGGCAATTGACCAGAAGAGGAGTCCTCAGCGTCTGTCATTTTTAAATGTGAAGGTCGTATGGGCGTATGTTGGTTAGCGTGAGGGAGTGAAAGGATGCGAGAAGGTCCAAAAAAAAAAAAAAAAAAAAAAATAGCATAGCATATCAACCCTGCTGACTAATCAAGGTTATCCCAATAATTATTGCATCAAGGACCCTAAACCACTATCTTCAGGCAGGCATTGATCACCACAGAAGTTTGGAAGGCAGCAAGTTGGTAGAGGCAGGTGGGCTTGAGATAAGCTGGTATGAGGGTTGAACCTCAGGTGGAAGCCCTGTCGTTGCAGCATTGTGACAGCTCAAGTCATTTGTACATATTATCTATGAAAAAGACTACAGGCCGTGGACTTGAACTTCAACCTCCTTGATCTCTCCAAACTTTTTCTAATTCTCTGAATTAAAATTGTTGAGGTGTCCGTGTTGATATAAAAATCCCGACCCGATCTTTCAATGCCGTGCCCATTTCTGGTCAGTTCTGTGCTCCTTCGTGAGTCAGAGCCGCGCCATGAGCCAACTATATATACATAAAAACCACGGCAATTCCAGTTTCTCCCTTTCTTCTCCTTTTCCTTCAAGACCCCCATCTTCAACTGGTTTCATTCTATCTTTTCCCTACGTTGTCTTTGCTTCTAGCTGCTGTCAAAGATTCTCTGCACGGAACTATCGAAGGTAAAGCTGAAATTTATCTGTTCCAGCCGTGCAATGCTCACATGACTTCTAGGAACAAAACCCATCTGTCTGCATTTGCCCTCTCAATAATTTTCTGCTTCTCCTAGGGCGAAGTAAAATTCAAAGAAAAAAAAAATAAAAATTAAAGGATAATTGGCGTCAAATATTCGATTTCTTTCCTCTCTGCAATCCATTCATTTTCAATATATTTATATCTGGTTCTTTAATTACGCCTGAACCTCATACCTTGTTATTTGTGCCTCTTGCAAGTGGCGTTGAAGTACTTTATTTCATCCTCTCTGTCCTCAGCATCGCGTCTCCCTGAATCCCTAGCTTGAGAGCTTCATTACTGTGTCACTCATTCTTAAGTTTGTTTGCCTATCAGCTCTCAATATATGGATATACAGCACACCCTCATAAAAGGCCCTCTTGTGTCGGTCGCCGATTCAACCTGTAATGCAACAAGATTTCAATGTTTAGGCCAGAATCTAGCGTTTCTCTGCTCAGACGAAAATGGATGGGCCATCTTGTCCCCCGAAGGCGATCTCAACTCCTGCTTCATTGATGGCGCAGTGCTGCTTGCTCCTACTCTGTTTCTGCTGCTATTAGGTCCAGCAGATCTATTCTTTCGGGCGCGAAACGCCCAATCTCGCAAGTCGCCTTGGCACCAAGCATTTAAGATAGTAAGTGGATGCTGCATAAATAATATTGTCTCCTAACACACGACAGATTCTCATTGCGGCTACAATCGCCCTCCAAATTGCCATCGCCCTACTGTCACACTCGTCCCTGGGCAGGGATCTCAAAACTGTGACACCCATAGTTACTGTGCTCGGCCTGGGTGTGGCATTGGCCATGCACGAAAAGGAAAATGTGTACGAAGATGTGCCTAACGGTTTCCTGCTAGCCTACTGGCTTTTTTCAATTATTGCCTACTGCATGAAGCTATACCATATTGCGATTCATTCATATTTTCAGTCGGCATTAGCATACTCTATCCTCTACACTTTTCTGCCAATCCTGTCGACCGCCATTTTCTTATTGGAGTACATTCCGTTCAACTATTTCTCCAAGCCTATTGGCTATAGTGCTTTGGAGGAGAAGCCGCTGCTGGAAAACTCTGACATTTTTGCGCGCTTTGCCATGACGTGGATCAACCCACTCATCACAAAGGCTACGCATGGTGTTATCAGTGCGGCTGACTTACCTCCGATCCAAACAGAAATTGAAAGTCGGTACCTGCGAGATGTTTTCAAATCCAAATGGGAGATGCGGACGGCTGATACTGTCGCTCAATTGGTTTTGGCTTTGATCCGCTCTTTTGGACACCTCGTATTGCTAACGGGCTTGTACGAATTTGTCATGGACTTTCTGGCACTGGCTCAACCGTTCCTTTTGAGGTCACTGATCGTGTTTGCGCAGTCCTACAAAACCGACGATCCGCTGCCAATGTCTATTGGGTTTTACATCTCGCTCGGCATGTTTTTACTGTCTATTGTGAGAACTTTCGTCAGGACAATCTCGTTTCAAGTTGCTCTAGGACTTCAATTGTCCGTTCGAGGTGCTTTGTTTGGCTCGATTTATGATAAAGCTCTTAAGCTTTCAGCAAAGTCTCGACAGGTCCGCTCAACTGGTGAGATTGTCAATCTCATGTCTACCGATATTGTCATTATTGCCAGAACGTGTTTCAACATTTACAGTCTTTGGCAAGCACCGATCAAAATCGGTCTGTGCATAATTGGTTTGTACCAGCTGTTGGGCAAGAGCGCCTTCGTTGCTCCCACTCTTATTGCTGCCGTCATGCCACTGAACTCTTACATGTCTGCCAAAATGAAGCGCATGCGCAGAAAACAAATGAAGTACAAGGACATGCGAATCCGCTTGACTACAGAGATTTTGTCAAACATGAAAAGTTTGAAACTCTATGGCTGGGAACCAGCAATGATTGAGCGGTTAAAGCATATTCGTAACAATAAACAGCTCAAAAACTTGCGAAAGCTGGTCATGTTTGCGGCTGCTATTGACTTTTTGTGGGTGATTGTACCGTGTTTTATTACCACAATTAGTTTTGCATGTTTTGCAATCCTCGAGGGAAAACCGCTTACTCCAGAGCTGGTATTCCCATGTTTGTCGTTCTTTGTGATGATGAATGGTCCTATTTTGGAGCTCCCTAAGGTCATCGTGACAATTGTCAACTCGCTTGTTTCATTCCAGCGTGCCCAAGAGTTTTTGGTCGCTGATGAACTGCAGACTGATGCTGTAATCAGAAAGGATGGAACTCCTATCTTTGATGCTGACACTGTGGTTGTGACAGACGCGAATTTTGGATGGAGCAAAGAAGATGAAACTGCGACTGCGTTGAAGGATATTTCCTACGTTGCGCGTAAGGGAGAATTGTCTTGCATAGTTGGTAAGGTCGGTGCTGGAAAGTCGAGTTTCTTAAAAGCTCTACTTGGCGAACTTCACAGGCAGTCAGGCTCTGTAACTTTGATGGGTTCGGTAGCATACGTCTCTCAAGAAATGTGGTTGACCAATGCGACCCTGCGTGACAATATCTTATTTGGGCACAGATTTGATGAAGATTTCTACAACCTCACTATTGAGGCTTGTGCGCTAACGCCAGATATTGAATTGCTGCCAGATGGTGATCAGACTGAGATTGGTGAAATGGGAATCACTCTTTCTGGAGGCCAAAAAGCCAGAGTTTGCCTGGCTCGTGCCGTGTATGCTCGTGCCGACATCTACTTGCTTGACGACCCGCTCTCTGCTGTCGATGAGCATGTTGGTGCACACATCATGAGCAAAGTGCTGGGGTCTGGCGGCATGCTGACCAGCAAGACTCGCGTGTTTGCAACCAACTCAATTCAAGCTTTGTCGCAAGCCGACTCGCTAATTCTTTTAGAAAACCAGCGCATCACCGAGCGCTGCACATACACAGAAGCCTTGGAAGGCTCTGGAACCCTGTCGCTGCTGCTAGCTGAATTTGGCCGTCATAACAGCGAAGAGGTGTCAGCGTCATCTTCGACGATTGGCGAACAGGCGGTGGCTGAGAGCGATGATGAGGGCGAGCTGGATCCGGAGGTGGCCGATACCCTGGATTTGACGATTCTTAAAGACAGAGGCGTTTTGGATGATTCGACGGTCATTCGCCGCCATACTGACACGGCACCGGGGTCGCGGCGGGAGAGCTCGTCGTCAGCAAACAGCATGTACAAAGCCCCTCGGCCGAGTGTGTCAACAATTAGGCGGGCTAGCTTGGCTTCGCTGAAACCGAATTTCAGAGGTCGCGATTTGAACCAGAAACCAAAGAAAACGGAGCAAGTTGAAGAGAAAGCTGAGGTTGGGCATGTCAAGCTCAATGTGTACAAAAAGTACATTCAGTCGTGCGGAGTCACGTCAGTCATTATCACGATTTTCATTGTGATTATATCTTCGCTGGATACGGTCACGTCCAAGTTCTGGCTTAAGCACTGGTCGGAACAGAACAACGAGACTACGGGTAATGCCAACTTGTCTTATTATCTAGGTGTTTACTTGGCAATTGGTGTTACTTTTGCGATTTTGGGAGTGGCCCGCCGTGCGGTTGTCCGGATCTACTGCGGTCTGACAGCGTCGGTCAAGCTCCACAATGAGATGGTTGAAAGCGTGACCCGGTGCCCTATGCAGTTCTTTGATACGACTCCTTTGGGCAGAATTATCAATCGGTTTTCAGGCGATATTGCCGAGCTCGATGAGTCTTTGCCTTCCAATTTCTTGGAAATCATTTGGGTAATCACGGACATGGTGATTTCGATTTGCGTGATTGTGCTGGCGTCGCCACTGGTCCTGATTATCCTGTTTCCGCTCATTATCATTTATTCGTACTACCAAAAGTATTATGCATCTTCGTCTCGAGCCCTGAAGCGAATCCTCATGATGTCCCAGAGCCCGATTTACTCGCACTTTCAGGAAACCCTGAGTGGAGCTGTCACGATCCGAGCGTTTGACCAGGTCGAGAGATTCGAGTACATCAACTACAACAATATTAACTACTACCTGCGGGCGGGGTTCTTGTACAGAGGTATCAGCCGGTGGCTGTCGATGAGACAGCAGATGATTGGCTCGCTGCTGTCGTTTGCCACGGCGCTGTTTGTGGCTTACGGGGCGGTCAAGCAGACGATTTCGCCGGGCTTGATTGGTGTGGTCATGGGCTACTCGGCAGTGCTGGCCGAGGACGTCAACTATTTTATCAAAATGCTGGTCAACTTGGAAACAAGCATTATTGCCGTTGAGCGCATTTTGGAGTTTTGCAATTTAAAACCAGAGGCGCCCGCGCATATTCCAGAAAACAAACCAGCGGACTCGTGGCCAGAACACGGCAGCATTAGGTTTGAAAACTACTCGGCCAAGTACCGGGAGAATTTGGACTGCGTGCTGCGAGATATCAATCTGGATATCAAGTCGAAAGAAAAGATTGGCGTGGTTGGCCGAACTGGCGCAGGCAAGAGTTCATTGATTATGTCACTGTTCCGAATTATCGAGCCTACGGAAGGCAGGATTATAATTGACGACATCGATATCACGCAGATCGGGCTTGCAGATCTGAGATCACACCTTTCGATCATCCCACAGGACTCGCAAATCTTCGAGGGCTCTGTGCGCCAGAACCTGGATCCGCTCGATGTGCACTCAGACGAAAAGATCTGGGAAGTACTGCAGCACTCGCATCTTGCCGCGTTTGTGGGCGGGCTGGAGGGCAAGCTCGACGCGCAGCTGTCCGAGGGCGGGTCTAACTTTTCGAGCGGCCAGCGGCAGCTCATGTGTCTGGGCCGCGCACTGCTGCACGACTCACCTATTTTGGTGCTTGACGAGGCCACAGCGTCGGTGGACGTGTCGACGGATAAGCTGATTCAAGAGACCATTCGCCGCGAGTTTCGGGATAAGACCATTGTGACCATTGCACACCGCCTGAATACGATTTTGGACTCGGATAGAGTACTGGTGTTGGACCATGGCACGATTGCAGAGTTTGACACACCCGAGAATCTGCTCAAGAACCCCGCGTCATTATTCTATTCCCTGTGCAAGCGAGGTGGGCTCGTGCAATAATGCTATTTGCTAAAGCATATATACGCATTTCTAAGTTTTCATAAATATATCCAAGTCATGTAAATTATAATCTGCTTCCTTTTTTTTTACCCTCTTCTTCTCGTCGGCAAGCCTACATGACAAACGCCCAGGACACGACCATGGCCGAGAACCCCATCAGCCCAATCGGGCCCAACACACCCGCGCCGTGCGCAGTTGCCAGAGTGCCCGTTACAAACGGTACCACCGCACCGCCCACTCCACCCGCCGACGCCACCACGCCCACGCCCAGCACATGCAGATGCTTCGGAAACTTGCTAAGAAATACAATCATAATCGACGGGTACAGTGGCCCGATTGCAACGCCAATCAACGCCGCACTGAGGGCTGAGACGAAAATGCTGGGCACAAACCAAAACAGCATTTGGAGCAGGATCGAGGCAATCAGGTATAAAAGCACCAGGAGCGCTTCTTTGCCGGCGAACAGCTTGCCGGCGACAAAACCGAGCACCATGCGGCCCACGGTGATGCCGGTCCAGAAACCGGTGGCAACGTAGCCCATGGTGTGGATGTCGCCGTGGCGGACGTCAATCATGAAGGTCGTGATCCAGCCACCGAGCGTTACTTCGGTGCCGACGTAGCAGAACAGGCTGAACGAGATGAGGTAGGTCAGCGGCGACTTCATGGTCTCAATGATCACGGATGACGTGCTGTGGTGCGACGGTTTCTCAACACCAGCGGCTCCGCCGCCCTCAAAGTCATCGTCGTCCTCGTCCATGAGGCGGTCCTCCTGCTCGTGCTGGATCGCGAGCGACGCCATGTAGGCCTGTGGGGTGTCTTTCCTGAACGCGACAAGCGAGAGCAGCAGCGAGATGGCCGTGGCGCCAATCATAAACAAGTAAAACAGGTTCCACCTAATGCCATGCGAGATCATGACAGTCGCGACTGTGGGGCAGATCATACCGCCGAGGCCATAGAACCCATGCAAGAGGCCCAAGATCTCATTCTGGTTCTTTAGGTTGCCCGCCCACGAGTTCCAGGCCGCCTCTAAAAGCCCGTTTCCAAAGCCCGAGATGCCGTATGCGAGGACAAACATTGGGAACGGCGGAGCACAGGCAGCAATCACGTAGCACAGGAGCTGCGCAGCGACGCCCAAGACGGAGACGCCCCAACGGCCAAGGTACCTGTGGAGGTGGTCGCATATGAAGGCTGCAACGAGGTACCCTGAGAAGGCGATCAGGAACGAGTACGAGACTGTTTGATACGATATGTTGTAGTGGGATTCTAGACTCTGAACAAGGACGCCGAGCGACGAGTCGTTCATGCCAAAGATACCCATGCCGTAGAAGACAGCAATCACCTTGAGGATATTCGACTTTGGGTTGTTCCATGACTCAATTTTGGGGTCTGCTGCTGACGAGTGGGGGTCGCTGCGGTACGGATCGTAGTTTTCATCTTCGTCGATATCAAAGACTTCGAACTGGTGGGACGGGCTTGCCAGGGCGTCCGAGCGCAGGAGAGGCTCGTCGAGGGTGTCGCCGTTTCCCAATTCGACAGAGGTCCGCATTCTCGTAGTCTTATCAATTATACTGTGATCAATAAAATAGATGTCAAAGAATAAAGCAAAAAAAGCGGTATCAATGATAAGGTGGGTGCAGGCTATTTAAATGGCAAGCTCTGGCCCTGGATTTGGATTAGGCATGTGTGACGAGGCCTGTCTTGATACCGCAAACAGTGCTTAGTAAGAAGCAGCCTTTCGTCAGGGTTCACTAAGCTGGAAAGGATCTTATTAATAGGGCTGACAGGCAGTGATTCAGGAAGGCAAGAGGGCCTTCTCTTGGATTTTATTTTTGGGTTGTGGGTGTTGTTGGAGGTAAAGTTTGCGGGTTCAAAGCTTATTGGTAGGGCTGCTGGTGACGTTAGCTGCTGGTGACCCTTTGCAACAGACTTTATAACTCGGTCTTGCCAACTGTATCAAAGTGGACCCAAAGACCCGAAGACACAAAGAACAAGGCAGTGTCGGTTAGCCGTGCGGTACTGAGCACAACTTTGATTGAAGCATTTGTCACATAGTTTGATCAGGTTCTGACAAATCTCTAACCGGATCCCGGGGGATGGTTGGTTGTTGGTCGGTTTGCACAATCAGATAATTGTGTCTAGCAGTGTCCGTCGAGATTAAGATTGGATGCAAATTTCTCGCCAGGTCAATTTGTAAGAGAAACCGCCGTCTTTTTATTTCTCTACAGCTGCTTCTCAGACTTTTGAATCGCATGAAACATTTATTCTGAACCAACTTCGTTACAGCGATACTAAGAAAAGCCAAGATCTTTCAGGGGTCGGGTCTATACTGAATTGCCAATCTATATATATATCGGTCAGACTGACGTTGCAACGTTAGACCATCTTGAACTGCGCATTATAGCATTGGTAGGCATAAATCATGCAATATCGAAATTACGGTCGCGTGGATCCATTCTGAACGGTGCCGCTATAGTGTTGGCCATGTGCCGGCGGTGACATGGCATTAACCTCGGGTGCTGCGGGATTATCCTGGCTACATGTCAAGTGCCGAGGGTCAGCATCTCGTGCTGCTGCTGCTGCTGCTGCTGCTGCTGCTGCTGGTCCTTCACTCTACCAAGGAATCAAGGGATGATGATGATCACTCAGCATCCTGCAAAAGTGGTCCAGACCTGGGCCTAGACCTTGATAATTTAAGGACAGCCCCCCCATACTTTTGTCTACGCTGGATGGATCCTAAACGCTAAGTTTATCAGAGTTTCTGATATGAACAACCAGGTGGGTTATCGGGTGTTTTCAGCTGGTTACAGGCCGTTCATGGACCAATGAACCCAGTAATTCCTTCATGGAACTTCCAGCTGATGATATTCCACTACCTCTCCATAGTCCATTATCTGATCTGATGCTGATTTCTCTATATAGAGTGATATATCTCCTACTGTTACGTAACCCCCCAGGGTTTCTCTCATTTTTATTGTGGACAGTACAAAAATATATTTATTCTCTCTCTCCTTGGTTTTTTTTTTTTTTTTTTTTTTTTTTTTCTTCTTTTCCTTCATCCTTTGTAATTTCCTCTCTTCTCTATTCATTTCACCATCCTTCTTTTCTACTGGTCTTTTTGATACAATAGTATTCTCACGTTCATTTGACTTTTTTTTCTGTTTGCTTTCGTTCTTTTTCCGCCAGGATGAATACTAATCTTGTGGTGAATGCGACTGCTGGATCAGCGCCTCCTCCCCCTACATTCACAGAGCTACGGCCGTCGCTACTGCCGTTCATGTCGGACACGCACCTGGCTCTGGCCCTGCCTATTATTGTCTACTGGACAATGGGCTTGTTTTTCCAGTACCTCAACGAGAAAAACATGTTTCCGCAATACCGACTCCACACTCCCGAAGAGCTCGAGAGCCGCAACAAGTGCTCTCTAGGAGAGGTGGTGCGAGCCGTGATCTACCAGCACATTCTTCAGACAATCGGCGGCTTGGTTGTCAGCTATTTCGAAGAGCCAGAGCTCACCGGAATGGAGGCATATGATATCTGGCGGATACAGGAGTGGTCACAATCGTTTACAATGGGCCAATTCCGCCTGTCGCACTCGGCGGCCTGGGCCATTTACTACCTGGTCGAGCCCGCCCTCCGCATATCTGTGGCCTTTGTGATAATCGACACCTGGCAGTTCATTCTGCACAGATACATGCATATGAACAAGTTTCTGTACCGCCATTTGCACTCTGTCCACCACCGCCTTAACGTTCCCTACGCTTTTGGAGCTCTGTACAACTCGATCTTGGAAGGGTTTTTGCTCGACACCCTTGGCACGGGCTGCGCGCATTTGATCACGGGGCTGTCGCCGCGTGAAGCCATTATCCTGTACACGTTCTCGACTATGAAGACCGTGGACGACCATTGTGGCTACGCACTGCCCTGGGACCCCTTCCAAATCTTGTTCCCAAACAACGCGACGTACCACGACATTCACCACCAGCACTTTGGCATCAAGACCAACTTCTCTCAGCCGTTCTTTACGTTTTGGGACAAGATTTTTGGCACCGAGTACAAGGGTATGAAGGAGTACGTGGCCAAGCAAACGGCCATTCGCGAGCAAAAGTACCAGGAGCTGCTCAGAGACCAAGCGGCCGACACCAAGGACACGGAGACCAAGAAGGCGAAATAAACAGACGAGTCATGACAATTTATATATATCTATCTATCTTATAATCATTAATCTACTACGAGGCAAACTTCTTGAATTCTTAACCAATCTGCGATCGGCACCAACAAAGGCCAACAACCACCACTACGTACTATCACCACCACCTCAGTCTCAATACCTTTGCGCAGTATCAATTGTGAGGGTGATTTGCAGAGGTTCCAAACGTTTCTTTCCGTCTTTGGCGTTCTAACCAAGCTGAGCGTCGTCGTCGCTTGCGAAGAGAGAAAAAGTCGCTCGAGTAGTAGGAATTGCCTGATTATCACGTGATGCATATAATCTAATCAGATGACTGAAAATTCTTGACTTGTTTCTTTCTTCATCTTTCTTGACTCTTTTTTCTTTCTTCATCATTCAATCGTTGAATCGGTGCATCCTGTATTGAAGATATTGTCAAGTGGTAAGTACTCAATGTCTTGATTGTGTGTGGGTGCAGTGCCGCCGGTGGGCTGTTCCCAGTCAAGCTCCCACTAACAGGCCATGTCTTAGATGACCGAACCCGGACCCTCGTCCTCGATTCCAAAGTCGCCCCTGTTGGGGCCCACGACTCCTGTGCTTTCTGGGGCCAACCAGCTGCGAGCCCCGCGTCTTGAATTGCCCTCTAGCCCCAAGTCTCCTACCCACCAGCGCCAGAGTTCAATAGCAGACATGCTCGCAACGCCTCCTCCACTAGACGCAAATAACCGCAGAAGCTCGACAGCGAGCAACCGCAGCAGCGACGATGGATCGTCGTCGGCGTCGTCGGCGTCGATCCCGGCTCCTGCGAATTCGGGGTTGCCGAAGGATTGGCAGGACGTGCCTATGCACGCAATGGTGCAGAAAGAAAACCTGGTCTATGTGGACGGCGATACGTCGGTCGAAAACGCGTTCGAAATCTTGGCCCTGCACCAATTCACGTCGCTGCCGATCAGATTGAGCTCGGCTGACACGACTATTTCGGATACTTTTGACTACGCAGATCTGAACGCTTACCTCCTGCTCGTTCTGGGCCGCATTGAACCAGTGGACCAGTCGGAAGAGATGCAGCAGTACGTTGCGCTTGCCCGCTCGGGGCGGGTTGTCCCCGTCAAGTTTGCCGCCCGCCTGGGGGTCAAGAACCCGTTTATTACTCTGACTTCAAACGACACGATATCCACAGCCATTGGGTTTTTGGGCAACGGCGTGCACCGGTTGGCGGTCGCCGACGCTGCCAACCCGAAGGTGATGGTCGGCGTGCTGAGCCAGCGCCGGCTGATTCGGTTTATTTGGGAAAACGGGCGCATGTTCAAGTCCCTTGAACCGCTGTTCCAGCAGTCGCTAGACGAGCTAGGCATTGGCTCTAAGGAGGTCATCTCCATCCTCGGCGACAAGCTGGTCATTGACGCGCTGCAGCAGATGCATGACGAAGGCGTGTCGTCCCTCGCCGTCACCGACGCCAACAACAATTTGCTTGGCAACATCTCCATCGTCGACGTGCGGCTCGTCACCAAGTCGTCCCAAAAATCTCTTCTCCGCTCCTCGTGCAAGCAGTTTCTGAGCGTAATTCTCAACAAGCGCGGCCTGGACGACGGCAAGGACTCGTTTCCAGTATTCCACGTCACGGGCGCAACCTCGCTCGGCCGGACCATAGCCAAGCTGGTCGCGACCAAGTCGCACCGGCTGTGGATTGTTCAGTCGCCGCCGCCTGGGGAGTTGATCCCTGCCGGGGTGGCGGCGGGCCAGCTTGTGGGGGTGGTGTCGCTGACGGATATTTTGTACACGCTGGCCAAGCACGCGGGCAAGTCGGACTTGGACCCGCAGACGGCGCGGCGTGCGCGCCGCCGCTCGTCGTCCAGCAGCGCGAAGTCGAGAGCGTCTTTGGAAAAGTTTAGGCGGAGCGTGTCGATAGAAAGAGGCGGGCCGCCCAAAGCTGTAGACCGAGCTTGACATTAAATTTTGTACTCACGCCAGGCATGCATGGGACCTATAGTCTGTAGGTGTAGGTAGTTATATAATATACAATATGAATGATTAGTGATACTGAAGTGCGGCTGGGTTTGCGTTCAAGTATACAGCAGTATATACACGTCGCGTCTATAATAAAACGAGTTTAAATCTATGGGCGCGTACCAAGATATCAGGACCTAACTTTAGCTACGTACCATGGCTAGTGCGGTGGCTAGTGTCTGTGCTATAGATCTATATATAAGCCATGCATGGCAGGGCTATGTATAGGAGGTACCGACGCCTCGTTTGGGCCGACGGATCGAGATCGGAGATCGCGTACTTGGGAAGCGTACGTTGCCAGATTTATGGTTTAGAGACTCCCAAAACTAACAGAAAAAAAAAATGAAAGCACAACATTGCACAAGCACAAGCATAGATATGTAAATGAAGCATGCAGAGGTGCAAAATTGATGGACAAAGATCAACAACGTGTTTATATTTTCGGTTAGATATATAGAAAGGCGCGGCCGGTGGACGCAAGTTAAATTTGACAGTTTTCGATGTGGGTTTCATTCCAAGATTTCTCTAACCTACAGTAGCACACTACATCATATGCGTATCAAAATGAAAGACATAGCCACAACCACAGTGCAAGCTCTAGCACTTATCGCGCTGATCTCCACTACAGCAGCAGCAGTATCCGTATCCTCGGCCTCACCTGCATCCTCCGCCAGCTCCGGCCCCGTTCCATGCCTTGATACTTTAATCCAATCTGAACCAGAGTTTACGGCAAAAGTGTTAGACCCAGCCACGCACCACCTCACGTTTGTCGAGTTCAGAGCTGGAGCTGGAGCAGGCCAAACCAACCCAGGTAGCAGGCTGGACCAACCAGCAAAGGAAATGGCGCATGTTGCGCGGTTCGCCGCCGTGGACTGCGGAAGCCCGGGCTTAAAAGCCCTGTGCGAACAGTACGGCGTGGCTGCCAGCCCTAGCAACCACGAAAAAACCGAGGTTGGCGTCTTTGGAAGACAGCCTGGCCAGGACCAGACCGAGATGCTCTCCAAACTAGACATGAGCCGCACCGGCAGCAACACCATTCAGAGCCAGATCTCAGATCTTGTCAAAACCCGGGCGCCAGTCATCCACCTCACCTCCGACGCCGAGATAACCCGGTTCCTGGCCGCTAAACTCATGAACAGAGTGCTCCTCCTGATCACAGCTGATCCCAAGCACCACGCCCTCACCACCTTCGAAGCCCTTGCCATTGATTTCAAGTCGGATGAAACCATGTTCGCCGTCGCAACGGCTGATTCAGGCGTCGCCGACAAGGTGCTAGAGAAACTGAATATAGACAAGCTCGCCGCCATGCCGAGCCAGCCGGCCTCGAGTGCAGCGGTTTTGGTCCTGCCGTCGCACGGCCGCCGCCCCCACGTGTACAAGAAAAAAGTGGGCGCCCAGCAACGGGCCCAGCTAACAACGTTCCTGAACAAGTTTTTAGATTGGACTGATCCGCTGGACCCCGCGCAAGCGCCGCAGCCCGCCAAACAGGCGCCCCCCACACAGCAGCAGCAGCAGCAGCCGTTGACGGACACGACCGCGGCCTCATTGGAACCTAGGACGAAGCGCGTGGTCACCAAGTCCGAGCTGCAAGACATTTGTTTCCAAACACACTCCTCACCCTGCCTAATCGCGTCCATTGCAGCTCGCAAGATGCTAGACGGGCTGCTTATGATCAAGAATGTAGTTGAGGACGATTCCGTGAAGCAGGGCGGGTACGTGCAGGCGGTATACCTTGTGGACTTGACGGACGACGCCAAGGACCTGGCGCGGTGGCTGGGGCTGTCGCCGTACGGAGAGATGAACCCCAAGGAGCAGGCGGCAGTGCAGCAGGGGGAGCCGATAGCGTGGTACCATCCGACGGGGGTGGCGTATGTGAATGGGGCGGAGGGATGGCAGGTTAACTTGAGGGAGGGTGCGACGTTGGACACGGTGCGGGAGATGGTGAAGAGGTCGCAGAGGGGGTTGAACAAGGAGAGCCGGGTGCAAGTGTCGAAGCACCTTGCGCGGTTTGTGGCTGACGAGTTGTAATTCTAGGAAAAATGTAGCGTAGTAGCGCATTTAACCCATTTCGTATTTTGTATGATTCAAGGAATGTGCAACTGTAGTTATCCAAACGCGACTGTGTAACAATAAGACACATGGAGACACCCCTCCACGCCAAAGTTCTGGTACAGGTTGATTAATGGTGTATCCAGCGACGGCGCAAAACTTGAATTGACATAGCAGAACAGCGACTGCTCTGCTGGCCCTTGGAGCTGGGTTGACTGAGGCGTTTGGGGAGCTCGAAGTTTGAGCTGCTTCCGAATAAACCGCACCAGCACCTGAAACTCCTGCGAGCCCGAGATCTTGTACGTGGTCTGTTTGAGGGCCGGCGTCGACCCAATTGCGCGGAGCTTGATTGTGAGCTTGCCTCCTGTGTCTCCAACTCCTCTGGCAGATGCGGTTGTGAGAGATGCAGGGCCACCAGTTAAAGGCTCAGCATAAGCTGCCAGGATCCGTGTTGCAGACGTTGGTAAAGAGGTGAGCATGGTCGAGGCCGAGACGGTGACGAGGTGAGCATGACTTGCTTCGTCTGGGATCGAGGCTGGATTGGGACTACTGCTGTTGCTGCTACTGCTGCTGCTGCCGGAGGTTAAACTGGCTTGAGTTCCTGTGTCATCTTGGTCGGGCATTGTATTTTGCCTTTTACTAGTTAGTGCAAGTTATGGGTGGTTGTGTAGGGAAGATCTGATTTTCAAACTTATTATGGAACAAAAATACACCCACGCATCCATCTGTCTTTCCAGCTGCTAGCTTCTACACCATCACCATGCCCTTTTTGTGCCTAAAACTACCACTTTGGAAACAGTTTGATTATAATCATACCTCCCACGACCGCTCCCACAATTCCAAGAATCGCCATCACATAAAACCACCACCCCAGCGCCGCCGTCCGCCTATACTCCCCCAGCCGGCTCCCAACCCGCCCCATCGCACCCGACGACCGCTCCAGCGACCGCGCTGTGCCCTCCAGCACGTTTGCGTCCGCCGCCAGCTTTTCTGAAAAAGATAAAGCGTCTTGTTTGAGGGTGCGCACGAGGGAGAGGATGTCGGTGGAGAGCGTGGTGTGGAGAGCGTGGTTCAGATGCAGCTTTTCTGTAAAGGTGACTTCAGCTTTGTCTTTTAAATCGCCGAATAAACCCTTCTTTTCGTCTGTAGAGGCTGTTTCAGCGCTGGTTTCGGGTGTGCCGGATTGAGTGTCGGAGAGAGCTTTGGCAGCAGCAGAGGCTCGGGCCTCGCTCGCTTTGACCCAGTACCTCCGAACCACCGATTCCGTTTCCAAGGTCGCCGCATTCACCTCTGCCAGCCTCAGTTTCAAGTCCTCGCTCCCTCCTACTTCTCTTCCCTTTCCTCTACCCTTCCCGGCACCGCCATGCTTCACCAAGTCAGTATGCACCGCCGGCATGCCCAGCACCGCGTCTCTCGCCAAATCAGTATTCTTGGACAGCTTGGCCAACTCAGCGCCGGCTAGGAACCAGTCGTCTTCTGTTGAAGGGGTTTGGAAAGGGTTGTGGTCGATCTGGGCTTGGAACAGATCGTCTTCTTCTTGTTTGCCGCCGTCGGTGTCGTTAGAGTCAGGGTCGGTGCTGCGTGGTAGCGAGGCGGCTGACGTTTCTAAATGATCTAGCAGCGTTGTGAGCTGGCAAGCTAGTAGTGTTGACATGGTTACAGTGCCTTTTGTTGATACGGATGACGCTTTGAAGTAAGGTGGTAAAGGTAAAAAGGATGATGTGGAGTAATTGTAAAGTGGTTGGGAAGAAACCAAAACTTTGATCCACATGATATAAAATAAATCGCTAGCTCAAATACAAAACTCAAACAATTAACAAGAAAAAACAAAAACAACTATGGCTAAAGACAAAAAACATCATATCAAAAAAAAGAAAAAATGCATAAAAGTATCGGCAGAGATTACCGGCACAGAGGTAACGACCGTTCATCGGTCCAGTTCGTGTTCAAAAAGTCCAGCAAGTCCGCCGGCGTCGCATAGTCATCCTTACTCGGGGAGTCGTAGTTAAAACTCAGGGACAACAAGTTATCATCGCTAATCAGACCGGACGACTCGTTCTGCCCCGGAAACGGCGCCCGTGTCATAAAGTCAAACATGTCAATCGAGTTCATGGGCGCGACCGCAGACGTGTCCAAATGGGGCTGCGCCGGTTTGCTAGCCAGCGAGTTCAAAAACAGCAAATCGTTAAACGCAGTGTCACGCAAGGTCTCAGAGCTTTCTTTCTTAACCTCAGGAGCAGGTTGTGCAGGGGGTGTCAGCGTGGTGATGGAGTCTCTTTTGGTCGAAGTACGGCGCTTGCGGGGTGCCTTTGGTTTTTCCTCGTCAGTGCTGCCTTTGCGGTTGGCGACGTTAAGGATTGTATCGCAGATCTCTTCAAACCGCTGAAACGATTCGGGGGTGAGCGCACCGGGGCGGTGAAGCTGGAGATCAGAGTACAGATGGCTGATAGTAGACGACAGGACGCGCTTGATTTCAGAGAATAAAGCGCCGCCTTTAGAGTAGTCAATGGCACCGTACAGCACCAAAGCGCCGAAAAAGACGGCAGAGCGCGACGGGTTCATGGGGACAGTAGGAATTACCGAGCGAGCCTTGAGATAGTTACTGACTTGAAGCAAGACCTTTGCACTTTGCATGACAGCCACGCACGAGGCACTACCCCGGGTGCCAGCATTAGTACCCAGCGACGGCGCAGAGATTGCCGGCATGTGAATCAGAATCCGGGCGTAGTGATAAAACATGAGCAGCAAAGGTGACTTTTGGTGAACAGGAGACAGGACAGCAGCAGGAGCGCCATTGGCAAACTCGAATTTCAAATCAGGCGGCAAGTCGCGACGCCAGGACTCGAGTTGGTCCTCGAGCATGACAACGGTCTTGTAAGGGTGGGTCTTTTTCGACGACGAGTAGATGGTGTGCAGGATGTTGGCTAGGCACTTGGAAAAGTGCATGACGCTAAGCGAGCACGACATTTGCGTCATGTCTGTCGACTCGCAAGGGGTGTCGCCCCGCAGAATGTCGTCGTCAATGTTCATGGGCAAAGCACACTCAATGTCAGCATCGCAAATCAAGCGCGGGGCGCCCAGCAACGCGGCTGAAAAGCAGTCCAGAGAGTACGTCACCCAGAAAACTCGACGACGCATTTCCTGGTCGTAAAAAGACAATCTGCTTCCATTAGGCAGTTTGAGAGACTTGTGGCAGCGGTGCAGACCCAAACGCTGGGTCATGCTAACCGCCATCATGCGGTAGTGCCACACTCCGTCCAAGTTTCCTGTGTGCAGCGAGTAGAGCTCGGCCAAGACCAGAGCCTGAACAGTAGCCAGAGAGGGCGTCGTTTGCAAAGCGGTAGAAAATGCGCGTTTCCAGTCCTGTTCCAGTTTAGCACTTTCAGCCATGGCGTGCGCCGACTTGTCTTTAGAGGCAATGGAGCCAAGAGACAGTACTAGTAAAGTCACCACCAAGAAAATCTCTTTACCCTTGAGAATGTCGTAGTTGGTTGTAGCCTCGGCAATGGCCAGCTGGTTCATGACAATTTGGTACTCTTCAAGATATGCATACTGGTCCAAAACGGCAAACATGGAGTTCCACTCGTGAAAGTACGTTGAGGTCAGCTTGTCTGCAGTCATGCGGTTGGGAATGACCAAATTTGCAAAAAAGGGGGGAATCGAGTCAGATGGAGGAGATGCAATAGAAAAAGGAGTCGGAAGGGCAACTGGTGACGGAGGGGCGGGAGAGAGAGGGTACTGAGGGGCGGGGGTGTCAATGTGGTTAAACAGAGTAGCGACAATAGGCATGACGGGCGAGTGTTTTGACTTTAGTTTTTCCAAAAAGGCTTCGATAAAGACGCCACCGGCGGCCGAGCCTTTGTATGTCTCATTGTGTAGGAGGGTATTAATTTGGTGAACGACATAGGCCTCTTCTTCGTCTTCTTCTTCTTCGTGGACAGACGGGGCTTTTTCCGGCGTCGGGGGTTTTGGGGACTGGTTTACTGATTCGACTTTTGCAAGCATTTCCATTTGTTCGTCTTTAATATCCAGCAGATTCAAGAGTTTGTTGTTTTCAGACTCCAAAAGCCTGACTCTGTCTTCCAGCGACTCTGTGTAGCCTCTTGGAAAGGCGCGGCGGGAGAGTTTGTCGGAGGTTTTGCACTCGAAACCGACGGCGGAGCACTGGGAGCAGTGGGGGCGCTTTCCGTCGCATCTGATTTTTTTGGATCTGCACCTGTCGCATGCCTGAGCAATGCGGTCGGTGTGACTGCCAGGAGTCTTGATCATTTTCCTTACGGGTTAGCTGGGGCATGGTTCAAGTTGCATAGTACGTACCAAGCTTGAGCACCGTCAGGCATTTTTGGATAGTAAGAATAGTTAGGGTGCTAGAGCACAGGTTTGAGTCCAGAGATGAAATAAATAGGCGGTGAAGAAGAACAAAAAAATTTGATATAAATAAATAAAAGAATTAAAAAAAAAAAAAAAAAAAAAAAAAGGGTTTAAATTTGCAGAGTAAATTCTGGGGGAGGGAGATGGTTTAATATTTATAACCTTTTTTTGTTGAATGTTGAATTCATATATAAAAAGCAATTGTAGAAGAGCAAAGGCTCCCCGGGTAATCATGCCGCCATTTTATATGTAGCTATAGAGGGCGGGGAGCATATAATGTATGTATAAGGGTTAGGGGTACTTTTATTACGTATACATATATGTATACGCGGTGGTAACTTAAATTTGTGACAGAGGTGTTGTTGCGCTGAATATTCAGTTGTGGGTTTGATGCGAGTAGGAGACCGACGACGACGGCGACTGATAAATTTCCCTTTTTTGCCTTTTATTTCTTACACACGCGCGCGTACCTTAAGAATTCAAGATCGTATACACCATAGCAAAAATATTGCCATATCATGACTCAAATATTTTGGTTTTCATACACACATAGACACGCACCAGTTGTATGAACACCATTTTAAATGGGCTATTGGATATACAGCAATGAGAGCCACGTCAAGTCAATTCAAGAGAAAAAAGAAAAAGAGTTCGGACCGGGATCGCAGTTTTTTCTTTTCTTTTTAGACTGTTTAGCTCAATTAGGTAATTTTTTAAAATTCATGCGCACCTGGGGTATACACAGCGAGTCTGTTGTGAAAACTGCCGTTTTAGGCAACATCCGTCCATCCGAGAAAAGAAACAAAAAAATTGTGGCCACCAGTTCACAACCACCCAGCGCGCAGCCATTTGCAATATATATAGTCGTCGTATAAAACAGCAAAGAGAATTCATTGCAAAGAAAACCAAATAAAGGGTGGTCCGTTGAAACGGGTCTGGGGTAAAGATTTCAAGAGAAAAAGGATCATGTTTTCCTTATTGTTTTTTCCATCTGCTGCGCACTTTTCAGGGATCAAAAGTCTGGGGAAAGGAGAAAAAACAATTTGAAATCAAACAAATTGGAAACGAAATCCGGGGTACAATTGAGTACTTTTACGTGTATATACATATGGAAATGTGTCAAATTTACCCATAGAAAAAACCTCAGCCACACAGTTGAATAATTATCATGTGTAGCGGTGTATTTTGGTTTACTGTAGATGATGATGATATATATGGTTATATGTAACGGTTATGCGGATGGTCAATAGTCACTCAATAGAAAAATTTATAACCAACAATTGAACGATATCAATAGAGTTTTCGAACTTTGTAGATCCATTTGAACTATCATATATAGATGGCGTCACCTGTCTAGAACAAACCACCCTCCAAGATATGTATACGTATACACAATTGAAATTTGCTATTGGAATGCTTGTGATTTCGATATACTACAAAGGTGATGATATCGATAGGGTCATGGTCAGACATCAAGCGCTTGTCTCAGAGAGAATCTTGTCATTAATAAGACATATGCAGGCAAAGGTGTTGCTTGAATGTCTTGATCCAGATATCAATAAGCAAAACCTTACCAAAAGCTGCTTACAGTATACGACCAGCCGATAATAATCTGTTATAATAGTTGTTGTCATATAAAACAAGATCAACTGGCTCTGTAACCAATAATTCGCTTACTATGAATATAGTATGATTATAAACAGTGCCTACAGATATCAGGGCCTAGACCTGATATCTCCAACACCTCATACTCTTTAGCAATTTTTAATCTTCATAGCCAACCACGTCCATTGAGACTATAATCCACTAGGAATGCTGTCTCGACTCTAGAGCTCCCTATTTCACCAACAAAACTACAGAGCTTCTTTCACCACTGTAAACTGTTGCAGAATGCTGAAACTTAACTAAAAAACCAGCAAATTCACAATGAGTCCGTTTCTCATCAATTAATATTATTGACCAATTGTAGGATAACCTTTACGATAATCTTGGAACCTTGTTGGCAGCCAGCTGTAAGCGACTGTTCCATTATAAGCGTTAGTAAAACCTATAGGCATACATATAGCACTGGCTCTATGCCGAGTGATAGAAAAGACCAAGAACATTATATCCATAGCCAAGAAATGACTATGCAACAAAAAGGAACTACCAACTGTTGACAATACTGGGCAAAGTCCACTAGCTACCAAACCAACCAAATATTCAAAGACTGATAAAGTAACGGCTTACACTTGTATTTAGTGCAAAAGCTTAATTGCTTATGTAATAATATATATGACGTAATGACTTATGTTAGCAATTGCTTTGCTGACAAAATACTGACAAATATGCTTTCATTATATAATATATTACGCTATACATTTTGTTGCTGACAGATTAATTATAAATACAATTGCTAATTATGTAATTGCTTACATAGATTGTTTTGCTGACAAAATAATTATGTACAAATTATTAGAAAGAACTTATGTGAGCAATAGTTGAGCTGACAAAGTTCTGACTATTCAATTTCAATATTATGTAATGCTTACATAAATATTACATTACTGCTTACTTGAGTAAACCTTGAGCGAGATGAACTTTAGATTGGATTAATGTATAAGCGAATGAAAGTTATCATTTTCAAGTCATTTCACGGTTGCAACAATTCTGCAGATAATGCATTTATACCTAAAAGACTGAGCTGACTCTATTCTCATGTAGGTAACTAAAATAGAATATCTTGAAGTTTTCCAGATCTAGTATTTGAGAGCCCTGAAGGTCTATATATTTGATAGCTGTGTAAGAAACGGTTGCAATAGAATCTTTGACCAAGGCTTGTGGATTAAAGCCAGGGAACAGCAAAAAAAGCATCAATAGAAAGTTCAGCGACATGAAAGCCATTTGGCAACATGGATGAGTCTGCCATGGCATCACTACCGCGACATGGATTATAAGAATACAAAAGAACAGTGACATGAAATAAACATAAGACACATTGAGCTGCCAATACAAAGCAGGATAACGACGTTATGTAATACCACCAACATTGAAACTTGGAACCAGTCTAGCTACATTAAAAATGCGTTCTGAATGGCTTTGTGATACTACTTGCCACAATGTGCACACACACTGTTGTATCTGTGACATATTGACTTTCATATCCACGCCGCCAGGTATCAGCAACCGCCAACCTCAAAACCATATTTGGCAACATAGGTAATGAAGCAGTCAACATTTCATTGATAGTTTAAAACCAAAAAGTTTAATGGATGAAGTAAAAGCTCATAAAAGCTTCTTGAATTAAACTCGGGCAGATCAAACTTTAAATCAAATTAAAGTGCAAGCGATTAACTTGAGTTTGAAAGAAAAACCCCGGACCTCATGTACAACTTTGGCATTGATATAATCGGGGGGAAAAAACACATTTAGTTGTTAAAAAACCGGGTCTCAACAAGAAAATTCAGACATTATAAGTTATAATCATTCTCCTAAAAGCTGAATTAAGATGTTTTCGGTTTTATTATTACGTGATTCTTGTTCTTGTAAACCAAAATAAAGTTCAAGTTAATCAAGATTAAGTATAAGCTTAAACGTCTATCAGAAGTTAAGTTATAAGCTTAAACGTTTATCGGAGATTAAGTATCAAGCTTGAATTTTATTTGAGATGATTGGCATTAAGCAAAAATCAAACTTTTTAATTGGATACTGGTAGCCATGGCGGTCATGACGAGTTAGATTATAAAAAGTGAAAAATAAACAGAGTTGATTTAACAAGCTCAAAAATATTCAAGGTAAAACAATGAAACTTGTCAAAAATAACCCATTAACCAATTGAAGTTTCATTAAGCTAGAAGTCAACGATAGATCAACAAACCTTTTTCTTGACATGTAGCTTTTGAAGTGACAGTCATCAGAAGGCAAGTACGACAAGTCAGCGGTAACCTGAATTCAAAAGACGCTTTTAAATCCCACTGAATTCTAGTGTCTTGACCAGATGCTACAGATCTTGATCGATGTTTAACACGAATAATCATGAGATGAATCCAAAATTCAAAAGATCTCCACTGGTCCACAAACACCAAATTCATGCTGCAAGGTATCACAAAACTTATATAGGCGTGTTGCACAAACACAAAGCCCTAGCCCTATAAAGATCTAGACCGTGCACTCAAAAACCTCACTCTATACAAACATATACATGGCGACATTAGCAGGACTCAAACCTGCGCGGGAGAATCCCCGCCTCGCACACAGAATTAATTGATATATATTAATATATTGATATATTGATATATTCCCTATATGAACACATTATACTTCAAGACACTTATTGCTTGGG
>JAKTUH010000072.1:41126-80508 GCA_030556585.1 Geotrichum carabidarum
CAGCTCGATCAACATTGTTTAGAAACCTCTTCTTCTATATTGTCAAGTATGCGGAATCACAGATCAAAGCTTTGAAAAAAAAAAAAAGCGGTTGGCTAGTTTGTCAAACGGCCACTAGTTCCTAGGTTGAGTGCATCGGCATCATGGAAAAAAAGCAATCTACAGTATCATCATCATCATCGCAGAAACAGTAAAAAATGTTCTTTCCATCTGTTTTTCAAACTTTTATATATTAATTAAGAAAAAAACCCTTTTCTATAGGCGTTTATTGGTCTATCGTGATATTCATGAACCCGTTTCCTTCTCCAGGTTGTCCTGCTGTCCTTCCTTTAATCTCGTGAAAAAAAAAAACTTATTTAGTCTTTTGGGCGTCAACCTGCTTGGACTTGAGAAGGGTGTGGCGGCGGGCAGTGGCCGGGGTCTCGGTGCCGAGCAAGTAGTCCCAGTGACGGAACGACGACGCAAAGTTGCCGACAAAGTACTTGTGGTGGTCGTCGTGGTGGTCAGCACCGGCCCACAGGGGGAGAAAGTGGCGGAGGGACCAGGGAAAGTCGTAGCCCGAGTGCGAGTCAATGGCCTGGAACAAACGCAGCACGACCCAAATCAAAATGGTGACCAGGTGCATGTTGCCGAAAAAGTAGGCCCAGAGCAAAGGGCTGCCGACAGTGCCCAGACCAGTAACAGCGACCTCGACAGGGTGGGCGTACTCGGCGGTCAGGCCAAAGGGCGCGGCGTAGCGGTGGTGCTGCTTGTGAATGTGCTTGTACAAGGGGCCAATGTGCAGAGCGCGGTGGAACCAGTAGTGCCAGGTATCCTCCATGAAAAAGAAGGCGGCAATCTGCATGCAAAAGGTCGACAGGGTAGGAAAGTTGGCCGAAATGTCAATGTCAAAAAACTTGCAAATGGGCTGGAAGGCAAAGATGGGCACGGCCTCGACAAAGGCGTGGGCCACCAGGACGTTGCGCAGGCACTCGAGCTGCTCGGCGTTGCTGGCGTACTTGGTATCCTGGATCTTGTACTTCTTAAAGTAGGGGATGCAGTCCAAAATGTACCATGGCAAGCTGCGGCCAAAGTACACAAGCTCGTGGATCACAAGAAACAGGAAGCCGGTCGCCAAAAAGTCGTTGTCCATCCACGCGTAGTAGTCGCCCCAGGCCTTTTCGACAAACGAAACAACAATGTTGCCTGGTTGAACAAGCGTGTTGTAGAAGGCGGCCGCTGCGCCCTGAGCTGCTGAAGTTGAGTTCATGGTTGATACAAATACAAAGAGAATGGAGATGTTGATCGAAGATGAAGATGGGAAGAGAAGTTAAAAAAAAAAGAGCCACCCTGGTCTATATATACGATTATGAGAAGATGGATGTTCCAGTAAGGAGATTTTTTTTTTTTTTGATTTTTTTTGCTTTTTGTATTTTTGTATTTTACTATGGTCGTTGTCCTCGTATCCTCGTAAATGGTGAGACACCAAGGAGCTCAAACCTTATGCTGACAAATGGTCAGGTGATTTACTGCTATTTTGTTCAGCCTTGCCCGCCGCCGTTGATGACATTTTGCTGTGCTTTGGCTTTTATGGCCTTGAGATCTTTGAGTTGGCCCATGGTCTAGAATTAAAAAAAATGTTAGTTACCAGGCAAAACAAAAAAAACCATACCACCCCACTATCAGCAATCGACAGCAGGCCCATTTTTAAGATTAAACTCACCTTTAGGTTCTCTGCTCGTGCCAGAGATCGGTTGAATGTGCTCTGACTTTTGTCCTTCATGACGTGCCGAAGCACGTTCACAAGGTATATGCTGAGCCTTTCCAGCGGCCACGATGAAGGGGTCTTGCCCAGCACCGCTTTCAAGTCCAGCCGCCCGCCGTGCAGTTCTAGAAGCTGTCGGGTGCATGCCACCTGCACGGCTTCAGGTTCCAGTTGCAGAGTTTCGTCGTACAAAAGGGAAAACAGCTCATTTTGAATCGTTTCGCTCGCTTCATGGCCAGTGGGAAACGACTGCGACGACAACACCGACGAGGAAAACAGCCCATCTAGTACAATAGACCCTCCCTGCTCACAGTATCGAATACACTGGTCGAAATCTTGCAGCCCGTGACACAGCTTATGCAGGCACCGCTCGTGCTGCCCCAGCTGGCTGTACACCACGCAGAGTTCCAGGGCCAGCAACCCTTGGTCGCCTTCTAGTTTTTGTCGCACCACCTCAAGCTCGCTGCTGCCCGCGTCCTTTTCCATCAGGAGCCGCAGCAAATCCTGGCGCATCTCGACTAGCTTTCGCTGCTCAGGGTTGCCCGCCGTAGTTACCATGTACTCGTAGTACCCTCGCTTAGGCAACGACAGCTGCCGGTACTTGGCCGTACCCGTCGTCACATACGCCTGCATCGGCGCCGACCCATTGATGGCCGCCTGCAGGTCCTCAACGGTCACCACTACCAGCTCGCCATGAAACGAGCGGTCTTTTTTGTCGTAAACGAGTACCCGCAGAAACTGCCGCCACACTTGTGGGTTCTCGAGCTGTTTGAATGCTGTCATGAGTTCAGAGTCGCTGAACCGGTTATCGCTTGTAAATATTTTAAGGCCCACGGAAGGGCTCCTGTCAGCAAGCCACAACCCGTACTCCCACACCAAGGCCCGATCTTGGCCTGTCAAGTAGCCTGCAAACTGCTCTTCCGTGCCTTTGAAGTCGCGATCGACCACGTCGCCAACCAAAATCTGTTTCCAAAGTTCACACACCTTGGCCACGGCGCCTTGCCTCTTGTATAACAGGAACTTCCCGTAATACCGCTTTGCCTCTGCCAGTGTCGCAATCGCGTCCTCCACAGACTCTATAATGTCGTTCTGTATAAACCCGTAAACATCTTTCTTCTTGACCTCGCCGCTGGCGTCCAGCTGCAGGATCAGCTTCAAGTACGCTTTTTCAGTCGTATGAAACACGTTTTTCTTGTCCGCTATGCTCTCCATATCGCGCTTGCTCAGCCAGTCTTTTAAGAAATACCGGTAAAACTGCCTTGATTCTGGCTGGTCTTTGACCTTCTTGCTGTCTCTGGTACATGCAAACTTGTCTAGAATCGTTTTTGCAATGTTGAGAATGCCGTTGAATACCCACAACTCGCCCACCACGCTGGCCGCGTCGTAGATATGCACCACGAGCCGCGGGTCCAGCGTGCCGGTCTGCCACGTGCTCGCCGCGCTCGAAAAGTCTTCATGCAATAAGTACCCCAGTCCGACCAACAGATTCAAGTACTCAAGCTCCGTCACCGCCCGCTCGGTCGTCACCTCCAGCGTCCCCATTTCCTCCAGCACCTCGTCCATTTTTTCTTGCTCCACCAGTCGCTCCAGGTAAAAAATCCGGGGTGATGACAGTAAACACTCAACGCCCCGCTGTTTGCTGTACACAAACAAGCTTGATGAGATGACAGACAGCCGCTCGGCGGTTTTGCGCTCGGCCTCGACACGATCGGATTCATTGTCGGTAGAAACCAGCGGTACTAGCCGGATCTTGTCAACTAGCGGCTGGTAGGGCTGTGAGATTCCAGCCAATACATTGCTCACTATTGGCACGTCTTCAAAATCAATTGATTGGACTAGTCTTTGATCATGCAACGAATGGAACTGCACTTGAGTACCAATGACTGACGCCACGTATGGGTAGTCCACAGCCACCGACGAAGGGTACTCGGGCCACGCTATAGTTCCCCTCGAAATGTTACCTTCCGTATTCACCACCAGTCCCATAGCTGGCTCGTCTGTTTTCGATCCGCTAAGCACTAGAAACTCATCAGTACCCACTGCCGCAATCAGCGGCTTGACCTTGGTCGATTTTCTTTCCGGCGGCGGCGATGCAGACTCTTCCCTTCCCTCCGTCTCTTTTGCTTCAGCCGCGGGCTTTACTTCCTCCTCATGCTCCTCTGCCTCAGCCGTCGATATTGGAAACAACGGGATCTGCTGGCTGTTTTCTAAATCAATCAAATCGTAGTTCGTCGCATTAGCCACCAAAGCAAAATTGGACCGCTGCAACCCCACCAGCACCTGCGGGTACTCTACGTTGCGCAACAGCTTTAGAGATGACTTTTGCACGCGCACCAGCCGGATCGCTGTCTTGGTGAAGGCGGTGACCACGGCCTCGTCAGAGTCACTCCGACTGCTCAGGCGCTCGTCAATATCTCGCGAAAGGTCGTTCACATCCCTCAATGAACCAATGCCGCTCATAGGCGCAAACTCGGGGAGCGAGAATATCGAGGCTGTGGACTGAGACAGCACAAGAGCCCGGTCAATGCCCGGCAGCAGCACGATCTTGCTGGCTGGTCGCACTTTTCGGGCATGCGTTTTCTGTCTAGATGCTAATATGTATGAAACCGTTTCCTAGATGTTATAGTTAGCACTCAATTGACTGTGTAGCTTGCAAACACTCACTGATGAATCGTCCCGGAAATAGTGAATGATTTCGCCCTTTGATGTGCCAACATATATACTGGACCCTGCATTCTGTTAGCACTGCTTCTGCTCATTATGAAATACCCACCCCAGGCTTCCAAGCAAGTAATGCCCACGTCGCCGTCGAGACCGTCGCTGCTGGCCACCAGTGTCAGGGCTGTGAAGGGCGGTGCCTCCTGAGCCATGTTTCGTTCTGTACAAAGACCGCAACTATTTCAATCAAATGGAGACCCACTCTGTATATACAATTCTGTTTCTCTTCTTTGAGCCTGCTCTTCAATGCTCAGTCTCTATTGCCCTTCTATCCAGAGTCTCGTCAAGGTGCCAGAAAGGTAGTGTCTAAGCCTAAACCTGCGTTTGTGTTGCGGTTAGGGCTCTGCCCTCAGACTGGTCCCAAACGTTTTGGATATTTTAGATGAGCACTGTTAATTTCGCCAGGCTCGCTATATACAAATGAGCCTGTTTTTTCCGTTCCCGCTGCCTACGACAGGCGCTGTTGTATTTTCCCAATGCCTGCAGTCCATTGAGCATCGGCAGATTATCTTGAACGCAGATGAAAAGCGTGCGCGAGTGCGGGACGCTCTCAAACGGGCAAAGCGGGCAGATAACCCTGATATTCTAGCCGTCATCAATGCCATCGACGAGTACCTGCCTTATCTGTTCACACTTATAGATGCTTTAGAATGCCAGGAATTGCAACTACTGGGGAGTCTCCCTGTGTTTTCCTGGCGACTGCCCATGAAGGCCGTCACCCAAACTCGTCATCTACACGTCGTCGAGCCGCCCAGAGTCGATATTGCCTCGCTCGCATACGAAAAGGGCATGGTCCTATTCACCTACGCTCTTGCGTTTGTCGTCTTTGCAGAAACCGCTTTGCAGCAGTCTGAAAGCCCTGACAAGTGGAAACTGATCACCGGCCGTCTCAAGAACGCCGAGTCGGTTTTGAGGTACCTCGCTGATCAGAACCTGGGGCTGAACCCCAGCTGCACCGCTGTGCTCGATCTCCACCCCTCTACGATATCAGCTCTCATTACAATGATCTCGGGGTCCCTGCACATGGCCATCATCTACAAATCACAGGCCCAAGTTTCTCAGTCCTCCTCGCTGCTAGTCCGGGTCTCTCTCTTCGCGGCTGAAAAATTCGGCACGGCCAGCCAGCTCGTGTCTGGAAGCGGTGCGAGCGGCGGCGGCGGGTCCGCTAGCAAACGCAAGCTACTCTCTACGTTCCTTCCTAACAACGCGCTGAGCCAGTGGCTCAAGGACGCGCGAAGTTTCAGCATAGCCTACGCAGAGAAGTACATGGCCGACACCAGCCAGGAGAAGGGGCAGGTCGGGCTCGCTGTGGCCTACCTCCAAAACGCCAAAGAAGTGCTGGCCACCGTCGACGACAGCGGGCGCAACGCACAGACCAAGCAGCTGAAGTCCGTGATCGACGAGTCGCTCGTCCTGTTCAAAGCCGAAAACGACCGCATCGCATTCCAACCGGTGCCTAGCAGCTCTGAGGTTGAACAGAACTGGCCGTCGGGCCGTGAGGTCGTCTCAGCTCAGCCAGCGTGGACGCCCCCTTACAACCTGCTGCATATTCGCGACTCGTTTCGATCGCCGCCGCCGCCTGCACAGAATACTGAGAACCGCGGGTATTATTGAATTAATAGATGTAAATCAAAGAACAGAACAGAACAGAACAGACCAAGAGAACTTTTTGAATCTAGACATTAACTCGCTTGGAAGGGCTGTCGGCACATAGGACATAGACCCTGCGAGGTCTCTACCTCGAGCCATTTCACCATGCAATGTAGATGGAACGAGTGTTTACACGTTCCAATGACTAGGTTGTTAGCTGAATCCGAACCATGGCGGCAAACTTACTCAGCGGGCAATCGTCGCCCGGGTATTTACAAACAGGGCAGGTACCGTCAAACTGCACCCGGCAGATGCCACAGACCTCGTCATCTGGCGTGTTCCATTTCCATGTCGCTACCGCATTCCACTCCTTGATGACAACTTTCATGGTTGGTGGTGGGAGTGATCCTTCTACGAGAGTTATTCCCAATACGCATCTTGAAGTTAAAAAAAGAAACAACACTTTTTGCTGGTACATATAACTACATGCTCTATAATTGTTCAAGAATCAGTTTGCTTCCCTTGTTTCCTCCTTCTGCGGCCTTCTTGATCTCCTTGGATACGCTCTTCTCCTTCAATGCCGCAACGAGATCGCTCTTGTCGTCCAGGTTTTCCAGCAGGGAAACAATCACAAACGAGCCGTCGCCAGTCGCCCACTTCGCCACATTAGGCTTGATGGCTTTGTAAAGCAGGTCTTTGAATCCAGTAGGCTCAGGGATGACATCTACAGCCCTGGTCTTGCTGTCCCAGTGGCCCTCCTGAATCAATGTGCGCAGGGTACGACTTGAGTAAGGAAGTCGAATCAAATGCTCCTCGTTATCAACTGACCCAGCAAATGCATTTGCAATAGCTTCCAGAGCAGCCGTCTTGTCTCCATCGGCATACAAAAGCACTTCTGTAACTGACTGTGATCCAAACGACTCTCTCAGAATAGGCGTAGGATATGCAGAAAGCGCATCTAGCATGAACTTGGAAAACTTGACCTTGAGTTCCTCCCGTCGCGCGGCATCGTCTTTTTTACTGGTGGCCTCCTTAATATTGTCCAGCTCGGCAACCGAGTCTAACACTGATTTTGTAAAGTATCGCGGAGAAAAGCCCAGCAGCAGATAGAGAAATGCGCGGCGACCGGACTTGGCGGCGAGAAGCTCAGGCATGTGTTCTTGAAGTTTGGCCGTGAACGCCTTATGCACAAGCACGGTATCGTCGACAGTGTTGAAAAGAGTGATTAGCACAAAGTGGCCGTACTCGTCCTCAGCAAGCTTGTCGGCAAAGTCTTTGAGAGACCGGATCAGCTGCTTACGTTCTTTAGGGGTAGCCATTGCCAGCACCCGGGTAGCAACCTGAGACCCTTCGTTAGTGTGAACCATCTCGGCAAACTGCTCAGTAATGACATCAATGAACTCGTCCTTCTCGGATGTCGTGGGGTCCAAATTCTTGACGTACTCCAACATGGCCGCATGAATGATTGTGAATCCAATTGACCCCTTTTGCACAGCGGCACTAATAGTCTCCTTCAAGTTCTTCATCAAAAACGGTCGCTTCTCAGGGTGCTCGGCAATGATATCGGCGAGGGACTTGTCCTTGGCATGGTCTTTGAACAGGGCAAATTCCGACCCGTAAAACTCGCGCACGATCTGACGTTTTTGCGCAGCGGTAGCGTAGTCTCTGTAAGCATCTTCAATAACGTAGGCACCCTCACGGTGACGCATCAGTTTTCTAAAGTTGCCGTACAGCTCGTTCAGCACCTCCTCTCTAATCTCCTTAGATCCGTAATGCAGCACCTTGACCAACAAGTACTTTCCGTAACTACTGCGGGCAAGTTCCACGTATGTTCCCTTGAGTGCCTTGGTGATGGCCAATCTTTTTTCTTTGTCCGAGTACTTGAACATGGTCTGAACCACTCTTGACGCATCGTGTTTCAGCACAAGGTCCTTGATCTCGTCCTTTGACGCAGCCCAGGCCTCGTCCAGCAGCTTCTTTCGCACAGAGGCAGGTGTGCCCTGCTTGACTCTTAGCCGCTCCCAGATCTGTTTAATGTGTTGAATCTTTTCGCCATGAGGCTTGGCGAGTTTGCGCTCTTCCCTCATCTTTTTTTGCTCCGAATGCTGTTCCTTCGACGTCTTCTTATTAGGGTCTCTTTCAGTCTCATCTTGCTCCATTCCCTCTTCATCTACCTCATTTTCATTCTCACTTTCGTCGCTGTCTGAATTATCGCTACTGCTAAGGTCTAAGCTGTCTTCACCTTCCGAAGAATCGTCGTCCATTGATTCGTCGTCTGACTCTTCTTTCTCAACGGGCTTTGCTTTCTCGACAATCTTGGACTTTTTGGATTTGGATCCAGCTTCCACTGAACCAAGTTTGCGCTTGGCAGAGCCAGCAGCTTTCTTTGCGACTGCAGGCATTTTGTTTTTATGGATGTATGGTGTTTGTGATTCAAAGGGAAGAAGAAATTTTCTATTCAGGTTAATATGGCAATAAAAATTTTCAAAACTCCCAACGTGACCTAACCCTTGAGATTTGTGATCCAGATCGACGACGAATGCTTGAGCCATCACCATCCTTTTAGTCAATTGAGAGTCACTTAATACTTATGTAACGTCTATATTTTTTAAAATGAAGATGTCATAAGATATTGCTTTTCAAAAAGGTTGGTTTATTGTTTTCAACGTGGGAGAAAGTTTGAGAAATTCCGGTGCGAAAAGTTTCCTTGAGCTTCAAAGGACATGTAGACCTTGAGAGTTGACATGGTCAAGTTATGTAGGTTGATGCTTTGGATTATGGTGCTACCTTTGATCCAGGAAAGAATTTAAGGGCATTTTGTGTGTTTTGAGACACAGTACTGAATTCAGCAGACCCGGACACCTTGAGGAGGACAGGTGATATCCCACTGCGTTGTCAGTCACAGAAAGACAGATCACATCCAGACTCTACAAAAGATGAGGCTGAAAACTGGACAAGAGATCTTCTCTGAGTCCCCTTTGACATTGAAATGTCATTAATCAAATCTATTGTTACACCACCTAACTAGCGGATGAAAAATATGTTTCAAAGACTTCTTTTTTAATTCCAGTAGAACTTTGATCAAGTTTGAAAACAACTTCAGATCTTTGATCAAAAAGATAGAAGTAAAAAATATGTATTGCTCTGAGTTTCACTCTAGGACACGTAGTATCGGCCGGTCAAGGTGAAGTCTTTATCAACCGGCCTTCTATATTGAATTGCCCATGGTGAAGAAGAGAAAAGAAGGAAGGAGAGATGAAAATTTTGGTGGTGAAATTTATACCCAACCGTGGAGATGGGACAAAACTTACCCTATGAAAGGGTCCAGATCAGTATAACCAGGCCGGACGAGATCCAAGTCAACAATGCGAAAATCCTGATATCATATCAAAAATCCCACGTACTTATAAGCCCAACCGGATTTGCAGTTAATTGAATCAAAACATCTATCAGGCAGTGCGTCGAAATCATTTGGCAGACGCGTCGAAAACCTCTTCAAGTATATCTGATGGATCATTGTTGATAATCAGCTTCTGTCGTTTCATATCAGGTTGAACTGGGTTGTAAATGCCATCGTCGTCTTCTTCCATGCTTTGTAGGGCGTTCAACAGATTTTTGGCCATCTCTGGGTTAGTGGCCGCTTTGGCGTTCAAGCGAGCGCTCAGAGATCGAACCCTGCCAATCAAGTTGAGTAAGTCTGGCCGGGGGTGTAGCAAGTGAGGCTGCACGGCTTCTTGCGGATCTTTCGTAATTGTTCCTGCAACAGCTTCTTGTACGCGTTTATAAACGGCGAGCTGCTGCTGTGCCAGCTCATAATCGTCCCGCGCTTTTTGCAGTTTTCCGGAGAGACCGCCTGTCAGTTCTTTCCCACTTCCTTCGCCGTCGAAAAGATCTTGAGAAAGAGAGAGCAATTTAGAATCAGACATAAGCTCAAATTGAAGGCGCAGCCGTTCGCGAAGTTGCTTTTCAATGTCTTGGTCGCTCTCACTGTCGTCGTCGATGTCGTCGTCTGATTGCACCAGATCGAGCACAGAAGTCGTTTGATCCAAGGCCCTGGCTTGAGCAGAGCTCTCAGACTCTAAAATCTGGAGTGCTACATGCCGCGTCGCCTGCTGGGTAAAGAAGCGCTGTAAGTATTGCTTTTTGGTGTTGTTGACGCGTTCAATGACCCTTGCAAGGGCCGAATCAGTGGTCTTCACACTTCCAAACAATTCCAAAATTTCATCGAAGTCAGACTGTGGCAAATCAGCAGGAGCCACTAATGTCCGGATCTGATGTTCTAGAAAAGTCCTTGTGTCAAAGTACCGTTCAGAGTTCATACTTTTTTTTTGAACAGAACACGTATTTAGGAAATTAAATGTCAGTTGGGAGAGTTTTCCATAAATACCTGGAGATCTTCCCAAGGTTAGACTAGAAACCTTTCGGACATCGAAGCCTTCCAAATATGAAACTCTTGAGAGCAGCTTGTGTAGCATTTACTCTATTGCTAGCAAGTGCATCTGCTTTTGATTCAAGTGAAAAGTCTGAGGACAGCGAAGACCAGCTGATTTGCGTGGACTCACCAGTCAAAGAGTGTTACCCCAAGGTATTCAAGCCATCAGTGGAGTGGCAAATCGTTAAAGAAGGACAACAGATTCCAAAAGGTAAATTTAAAATGTAAGATTGCTCTGCTTTTTTCTAACATTTCTAGGTCTTCACGTTCGTTTAAACATGGAATCCGGTGTGCAAGAAGCTAAACTGTTGGATGATTCAGTACCTGATAATAGCCAGGCAGTGGAAATAGTGCCTGATCAAGACCATGAAGAGCTAATCGTCTTGGATGACGAAGTGGCACACGACGATCCTGAAGATGCAGTCATTAAAGAAACTCTTAGAACAGCTGCACCTGTCTCAGATTACAGCGAGCTGTCGACATCGTTAGCTGTGCTTCAATCTTACAAAACTGCGGATGGTCCCAAACTGACAGCTGCTCTTGAAGCTCTGGCTGATCTTGGCCATGAGATAGATTTTGGTGTCAAGATTGTCCAGCCTGAGAGCTTGGTACCTCTGCTTCACATTGTGAAAGAGCCTTCATTTTCTCAGTCTGACAAAGAAATTGCTGTGCGGGTTATTGGAGCTTCCCTTCGCAACAATCCGGCAGCCATCAAAAACACCTTTGGATTAAAGGTTACTGAAACGCTTATTGAAGTCATCCATCAACTGGCTACAGATTCACTTCATTATGATCCAGCTGGCAACAAGCTCGCAGGCCGAATCGTTTACGCGCTAGGCTCTCTAGTTAGCAACGGCGAAGGAGACCCCGAGATCTACGGCGAAGCCGACCGCGAATACGCCCAGAACCACGGCGGCCTCATTCTCCGTCGATCATTCATTGCAGGCGGCCCCGATGTCAAGCGCAAAACTGCCATTTTTGTCTCCGACCGCGCTTTGCTCTGGCCTGTCGCCGAAATTCGTGACTGGTCCGACCTCTTCCAAAAGGAGTTAATCCAAGGCCAGCTTGACACCTCGACCAAAGAAGCTGTGCTTGAAACTCTGGTCAAGATGCATGAGTTTGCGCCAGATACCCAAAGCGAGCAGCAGGTTCTTAGAAAGCGAGACCATTCTGTCGCGGAGGAAGAGCTGCCTGTTGACGACCGCTTTTTGAACTGGCTGTCTAAGCAGGCTTCTTCTGACAGTGATGAAGTTTATTTAAATGAGGTCAAGCGTGTGCGACACCAGGTTTTTGGCAACCCGCTGGCTGCTCGCAAAGCATTTGATGATTTATAGAAGCTGGAATGACATGACTTTCATAGTTTGAAGAAAAAAAAAGTAAATTACGGATATCAAAGTATGATGGTAGAGTCGTCATTATCATCTAGGACTATATAAAGACCTACTGTAACGACGCAGATTGCCAGGCTACTAACTTTGAGCATGGTCGCTATAATTGCTAACGATGATGAAGAGGTAAACTTTCGCTAGTTTTGCAGATATTCCAGCATCAGAATTATTAAATCTATGCTGTGCAACCATAGCTGTTAATTCAACCAGCGAGTTTAATGTTCTTGATCCAGAATATCATAAGCAACCGGCTAGTTTTAACAGAGCATCACAGATTTCACTCTGAAAGCAAATTTATGTTGCGTAAATAAGAATCCTGACCTCAAGTGATTTGAGACAGGCCCACAGTATGACTGGGATATCTTGCTCTTTTAAGTACCTTTCATTATAGAATTCTATTGCAGTAGCAAAATTCGTTTGACAAAATAGGTTGAAAGCGCTCTGATTTTTTTTTCAATAAAATTGATTTTTGCCAGGCGGTTCTGGCCACTAGCTAGCTAGCTAGTGTGGAGAAGCTTGGCTTGTTTAAGGGACCTGCAGATCAATCGATACTCTTGGCGCCGTTTAATTTTCCATATATCATGATGTTTTTGTGACGGCTTTTTTTTTCTTCCAACTCCGTTGAAAATCAAAGAAATGAAATAGAAGAAACAGGAAGACATCTGTATATGATTTTGGCTAGACAGTATATTAAAGCCAAATCTGAAAATCAATACAAGTATTGGTATAAAGGTCTTCAGTATTCAGACACCTGGTTTTATTCTTTAAACCTCCTCGATCGTTTTCTTGCAATTGGCCAGGTTCAAAAACGATGCATAGTGCCATCATATATATCTGCATACATGCACTGATGTATGCCGACAAAAACGGCCTTGAATTTTGCTCATATGAGTACTTGACGCCTAAGCTTCTCGCATTAATGCGACCAATATTGATGAGAAAAATAATTATCAAAAAGATCTGGGCCAGTAGTGGGCTCTGATCTATTTTGATTATATTGATAAATCAAAGAAATCAGAGCGACCTGTCATTGGATATTCTCGTTTACTGGACAAGGTAACTCTTCCTATCTTGCAAAGCCCTCTTCACAAATCCATACATATATATAGTACTTTTCTGTTTGAATTTTTCAGTTTTTTTTATCAATCGCATCTAAGATTTCTCAGACCTCATTCTACCCTTTTTTCATGAACAGTCCAATCACACCCAAAAAGAGGAGTAATCTCTCTTCGGCTGATGAAACAGATCCGCCTTTGGCTTATGGCCAAAAATCAGAATGCTTTTCTGACTCCTCGTCAGACGAAAATGTAGACATTACACTTAATGACATTTCAGACATTGTGGTTACTGTTGATGAGGATCTCCCAGTCTTGACTCTGCGCATGTGGGTCTTGGCACTGGTGTTTGGGTCGCTCATTGCAGGCGTTGATGCCTTCTTTCTGATGCGGTACCCGACTGTCACGATTGGCCCTATCGTCGGTCAGCTGCTTTCGTTTCCTTGTGGCCAGTTGTGGCACAAAGTGGTTCCTAACTGGAATATCTTGGGGATCGAACTTAACCCCGGCCCGTTCAATATTAAAGAGCATGCGTGTGTTACTATCTTTGTAAATATTGTGACGGCGGGCAAGTTGGTCAACTCGGCACAAGCTGAGCAGTTCAAGTTCTTTGAGATTGACATTGGGATTGGCACATCTGTGTTGATGAACTCGGCAGCCTATCTCATGGCATTTGCTTGGAGTGGTCTAGCCTTGCCTATTCTTGTCAATCCTGCTAATCTGATTTGGCCGTCGACCTTAGGAACCTGTGCCCTGTTCAAGACACTTCACTCGCGCGACAATAAGCCAGCCGACGGCTGGGTTATTTCTAGATTGTCCTTTTTTGCCCTGGTCTTTGCTGGCTCTTTTATCTGGTACTGGTTCCCTGACTTTATCATGCCGTTCCTGTCCTCCATCGGCGCCTGGATCTCCTGGATCCAACCCAACTCCGCCGTGCTGGGTCAAGTCTTTGGTGTTCAAAACGGGCTCGGCCTGTTTCCGTTTACGCTGGATTGGGCCCAGATCTCGTCCCTCGGAAACCCGCTCGTCACGCCGTTCTGGGCGACCGCCTGCATCTTTGGCTCTTTTGTTTTTTGGTGCTGGATCATAATGCACGCCATGTACTACACCAATCAGTTCCAGACTGCGCATTTGCCAATCATGACCAACGGGATTTTCAACAAGAACGGAACCAAGTATCTGCCTAAACAAGTGGTCAACGCGGCGTGGGAGCTGGATCTAAAGAAGCTGGAAAAATACTCGCCGGTGGTCTTGCCGATCTCGTTCATCCTGAATACGGCACTGAGTCTGGCGGCTTTTGCAGCGCTTTGGATTAGCTTTATTCTGAGGTTCAAAACGGATGTGGTTGATAAATTGCGATACAAGCAGACTGATATTCACAATGCCATCATGTCAAAGTACAAGTACCCTCACTGGAGTCTCTATCTCTTGACTGCCGTTGTAGGTTTGGGTCTTGGGATTGCCTTCTGTGAAGGCTGGCCCGAGTTCCAAATAACGTCTGCTGGGTTTGTTGTATCCCTAATCATTGGCGGTTCCCTCTTCGTTCCTCTTTCTCTTATTGAGTCCCGTACCAACTTGATCGTTCCCATGAACGTCTTATTTTACATCATCTCTGCATTCTGGTTTCCAGGCAAACCGATGGCCCTTCTCTATTTTTTCGTGTTTGGGTACTCGACTCTCCAGCACGCCATGCATATGGCTCAATCCGCCAAGATCGGGCACTACATGAAAGTCCCGCCCTACGCCTCTATGGCCGTCATCTTTGCTAGTTCCCTGTGGGGCCCCGTCGTCAACTCGTCGGTCACCGGCTGGGTCCTCTACAACGTTGAAGGAGTCTGCACCGCCGCTGCCAAAAATGACATGATCTGTCGGTCCGTCCAGACGACTTTCAACAACCACCTCATCTGGGGCCTCTTAGGCAAACACAACTTTGGTGCCGGCGGGCGCTACGCTTTTGTTTTCTACTTTCTCATAATCGGCGTCGCCATCGCTCTTTTCGTGCATCTCATGCGGTACCTCAAGCCCAGCTCCACTTTCTGGCGAAAGCTCAACCCGATTCTGCTGCTCGGCGGGGCCGCCCAAATCCCATCTGTGACCGGCTACAACTACTCGACGTGGTTCGTGGCAGCCTTTATCTTCAACTACGTGATCCACCGGCATAAGAACGCGTGGTGGAAAAAGTATAATCTGGTGCTGGCGGTTGGGCTGGACTGCGGGCTGGCTATAGCTGCTATTCTAATCTACTTTTGCGTGGTATATACGGGCGCTTCGGCCAATTTCTCGTGGTGGGGCACGACGGTAGCGGATTCGAGCTGTGATGCAAAGGGATGTCCGTTCTTGCCTGCGAAAGGAATCAAGTTTCCTCCTGGCACTTTGTTTTAAAAGTTATGATGTACAGTTTATGAGCCTTTATAGAAGATGCATATTTCTTTAATTCCGCGTTTAGTTAATTCAATATTTTTGTTTGTGACTTTGAGGTACACTTCCTTGAGATCTTATATGGATGAGGTTTTTCTGGGTATGATACCTCAATGAAAGGCTGCAAGTGTTCAAATTACTATTCAAATGCATCTCTGCCTCTAGTGAGCCTTGATCAGTCTTTTTTCATTTCTGAAGATAAATTTTACGGTTGACCTGGAGCAAGCCCATATTTTTCTTTTGTTAGGCGTCTGACAGGGAAACTTGGCAATAAAAGTCACGTATAGCTACTCTTTCGATTTTATCTAGATTTAGATCACTTGAATCTTCCTTCTTTTTGAAATATCATTCTATTCAATTGCAAGCAATTCATAGCTGTAAGAAAAAGTTTGATTTGAAATATTGATCTCGAGAAGAATAGTCCAGGCTGTGTTCTGACACCTTGAGAACACATTAACAATGCTCATCAAATTCATTAATAGGTATGGTTATCTCAGATTTTGATTCATCTAGGAAATTGGCAGATCTGATTATATATCTTCAACCAATAATGACATCTACCTGCCGTCTTTTCATTTTATTGTCAGCTATATGTTGGTTGCTTCAAAAATTTCAGTACAGAGTACAAAAGACCCGATATGAGACTTTTTATCAAGGCCAACGCTACCCATAAATCCTACAAGGCCTGGAGCCTTGATTCTAGAAAACCTAGGTGCCACCCAAATGCTGCCTCTTAGCAAGCCAGAAAAAACGAGGAAATAAAACAAAAAGATCTTGTAAAGCCGAGGTCAAGCTGAACTGGCACAATATTTAGATATCATCATCTTGAATGACCAGGATGTAATTAAAAAGGCTAGACCCTGATATCGGTTCTTAGATCGGTGTAAAATGAGTATGAATACACTGTGCAAGACTGACTATAGATTATCAAGTGCCGATATGAAATCTTTCCTTCAATAGTTCTAGTCTTGTAAGTGGTAACTCTAGATCCCCCCATAATTGTAAAAGGTCCAGACTGTTTCATGTGTCGTCATAACCAGTGCCAGTAATGCCCAAGCAATGCACGTAGCTGAACCAAAATGCAAATTTAAGACTTTTGAGTAGGACCCAAATTGTCTATTCTTGTATAAGAATACTGGGTGAACTGAAAGTCACAATCTTATTACAAGAGTAGAAATCATGGGAAGACAGCTAATTAATCTTGGAGACTTTTTGCAAAAAAGAGTTGTATGAGGCAGTTACCAGAATTGCCTTCTTTCATACTAAGTCCACATAGTCTTCGAAGCCAACCTAACGCAAATCAACTATTCCTATCCTTGCATTCATTACTAACTTGCCTTAAAATGCCCTCTGCGTTTTGTCAAGGCTTTCTATTCTTGCTGAAACCCCAGTATTCGCAGTAACGATCGACACATAAACATGTAAGCTCTTACATAATCACACACTTTAGACTGGAGTCAATGACCTCAACACCATCGCCGAGCCATTAATTGCACCCTCACGACTGAACTGAAAACTCTTTAATTACAAATAGGTTCAAGAGCCATAAACTCTTTTCTTTGGTTTTATTTTTTTTTATTACCTCAATTTCTGTCCATCTTTGGAGCAAAAGGAAGTGGCAAACAAAATAATGTCGCAAGTGAGAGCGTCTAGTGGTATCTCCATGAACGACAGTACCAGCACAATCAGTAACAAGGGCAAATCGGTCTCAGCACAGCAGAAGCGACAGCAGAAGCAACAGCAGAAGCAACAGCAGAAGCAACAGCAGAAGCAACAGCAGAAGCAACAGCAGAAGCAACAGCAACGAACGCCGAGCAGGCAGCAAACGAGCAGAAGTGAAATCTCGGCAAGTTCTGCGTCTGAGCCTCAGCCTCAGCCAGAACAGGCCCTGGAAACCAAACCTCAGCATGTAAGTATATGCTTTATTTTTTCCATTTTTTTTTTCCAGAAATTTTGGAGTTTGTGTGCCTAACGAGAGTACCAGCGATGGCAGGTGGGCCGACTGCAAGGGCTCGGCAACATGGACGAGCTCAAGGAAGTGACCCCCGTCCCAATCCAGCTCATAGACCACTCCAAACCAGCCGACCCGCCCGCTAATGCTGCCAGCGTAGTTGCTGCTGCAGGCGGAGTCTGGGCCAAAGACGTGCATGTCGACGACTACAGCCTAATTCAAGGCAGCACCAAAGCCGGTGCGTATATCGTGTGGATCATCCACATCGAAACTCTCGCCTCGGCACTTCTGCATCGCGAAGACTCGTCTGACTCCTCGTCCACCACCACTCCCTCCAGCAAAACCAACAGTAACAGCGTCAACAGCGTCAACAGCGTCAACAGCGTCAACAGCCGAGTTGCCAGCCACACAAGCCATCTGCGCAACGGTGCGGCGGGACGCAGCGGGATCATTACTATCAGAAAGCGGTACAGCGAGTTTGATACCCTGCGCAACCAGCTGCAGTGCGCCTTCCCGGGGCGGAGGAATGAGATTCCAGCTCTCCCGCCCAAAAGCATGCTGTTCAAGTTCCGTGGTGCTTTCCTGGAGTCGCGGCGCAAGGGCCTGGAGTATTTCTTGCTGTGCGTATTGCTGAACCCGGTGTTTGCGAGCGACCCGATTGTCAAGTCGTTTGTGAAGTCAGGCTGAGCTTAGGCCCATGTTTTTTTTTGTCATTATTATTATCTTGTATCATGTACCATTTCCCCTGCATTTTCCATCACTATTCCATAATGATCCAACAGCATTTCTAATCTATTTTTGTTTCTTATTTTGCTTCTTCACAAGATCCGGTTCGGGTCTTTTGGTTGCCGCCGGTCTTGACGTGAAAATTTCTGAGTCCCAATATTAGTCAAACAAGTCTAGAAGTGAAACACCAAAAACAGTATTTCTATGAGTTCTAGGCCCTACTTAATAATGTTTTTCTTTTCTTTCTTCTTTTTTCCTTCTTCTTCTCCTGCCACTGGTATAAAACCATCCAAGATCGCTCTTGTAGACCGTTTTTCTACTTTTAAAAATCCTTCACAATTCATTCCTTCACATTGTCTAACAGATACACCTCTCGCCTTTTCTCGGCTAGATCCAGACTCACTTCTCTGTCAACCGCGCTTTTTGCATCTAACCTATCATCAACCGACACATCCACCAACAACTTCCATCCAGATCACATCGCTAGAAACATGTCTACCCACCACAGAGTTGTCATCATCGGCTCCGGCCCAGCCGCCCACACCGCCGCCATCTACCTGTCGCGCGCGGAAATCAAGCCCACCCTGTACGAGGGCATGCTTGCCAACGGTATTGCCGCCGGTGGCCAGCTTACTACCACCACCGATATCGAGAACTTTCCCGGTTTTCCCGAGGGAATCAGCGGCACGGGTCTCATGGAGAACATGAGAGCCCAGAGCGTCAGATTCGGAACTGAAATCATCACGGAGACCATTGCCAAGGTCGACCTTTCACAGCGCCCCTTCAAGTTCTGGACTGAGTGGAATGAGGATGCAGAGCCCAACACTGCTGATGCGATCATCATTGCGACCGGCGCCTCGGCTAAGCGACTTCACCTCCCTGGCGAGGAGACTTACTGGCAGCAGGGCATCTCGGCCTGCGCGGTCTGCGATGGCGCTGTCCCTATCTTTAGAAACCAGCCCCTGGCTGTCGTTGGCGGTGGTGATTCCGCCGCCGAGGAAGCCCTGTTTCTGACCAAGTATGGTTCCAAGGTCTACGTCATTGTCCGCAAAGACAAGCTGCGTGCTTCCACTATCATGGCGAAGCGTCTCGCCGCCCACCCCAAGGTCGAGATTCTGTACAACCACAACCCCAAGGTCGCCAAGGGCGACGGCAAGCTGCTGAACGCCCTCGAGATCCACAACAACGTGACCGGCGAGTCCCGCGACCTTGAGGTCAAGGGTCTCTTCTACGCGATCGGCCACGTCCCCGCTACTTCTATTGTCCAGGGCCAGATCGAGACCGACGAGGACGGATACATCAAGACCATCCCCGGCTCCGCCTTGACTTCTGTCAAGGGCGTGTTTGCGGCTGGTGACGTTCAGGACAAGCGATACAGACAGGCCATTACCTCTGCTGGCTCCGGATGCATGGCTGCTTTGGACGCCGAGAAGCTGCTGTCCGAGGAGGAGTAAAGCCTTTTCTTACATTATTAATATTTTTTTCTTCTTGCAGTATTATAGAGTAGTTTGTTTTTCCATGTAATTAATGAGCACCATGTCAAGAGCATATACAAAGAGCAAACTTTTGCTGTTTGGCTTAGAAATTCTGCTGTATTTCACTCCGTTGTAAGCTCTGGGGCATATTGCGTCATTTCACTAGTTTTTTCAATACAATATTTTCATTTCACTATTACCATACAAAACTTGACAAATACACACACACACACACATACACCCTTTTTAACGTCTAGACTTGAGGCTCAGGCTCTCCACCTCGGCCTCCAGCTGCCGGATCGTCGCGTGCGTGGTCTCCAAGTCCTTGTTAAGACGGTCACGCTCAGCAATCAAGTTCTGCTCCCACTGGCGGAACCGCTGCTCCTCCACTCTCACCTGCTCAGTGAACATCTTGCGCAGATTGTCTTCCTCCTCCTTGAACTTGGGGTTGTCAAACTTGCGGGCCCGGGCCTCGCCAAACTTGCGCGTCTCCATCTGCTTGGCGCGGTACGCCTCGTAGTGCACGTCCTCGGTGGACTGGATCAGGTCCAGCATGTGCGAGCGGATGAGCAGCAAGCGCAGCTTGCGGAAATCGCAGTGCTCCTCATTCTCGACTTCGGCGACTCCCCACAGATACTGACGACCCTTGACCACGCGACCATCAGGTGTCTCAACGTCCTTCTCGGATCCAATGACTGAGAAGGGCATGACGTCAATCAGAGCTCTAATCTGCTCGGCCTCGGCAGGGGTAGTGCCTCTAGTGCCAGTCGAGTCCTGAGGGTCTTCCTTATCAATAGTGGGCTTGTAGATTTCAATGCCCTGAGCCTGCAAGACTTGTCGAATGCGATGCTTGAAATCCGAAATTTCCTGCGGCGAAAGTGTATCTGCCTTGGCAATAATGGGGATTAAATTGACGCGCGTAGAGAGCTGGCGCATGGCCTCGATATCCAGGGGCTTCAAAGAGTGGCCCGTGGGGCGGATAAAGTACAGACAGGCATGAACACGCATGTCGTGGATGCTGCGGCGGTTGGGCTGCTGCTCCTGGCGCAGGAACGACTCGTGTTGATCATCAATGAATTCCACAATGGGCTGCCAGGACTCCTTGTTGTTGACGTTATCGCCAAATCCAGGGGTATCCACAATGTTCAAGCGCACCTTGAATCCCTTCTCTTCCAGCTCGGCCTTGGTGATGCCAATCTCGGCAGACTTGCGGATCGAGCTGGTGTGTCGCGTAGTGTTGTCAGTGTAGCTCTTGACAGTGGTAGAAAAGAGGGTATTGATAAAGGTGGTCTTGCCCAGGCCAGACTCACCAGCCAGCATAATGGTAAACGTAGCTCCACGCTTGGCCACGATTTTGTATCTAACTAGTCAGCATCATTCAACATGCTAATGAAAAGACTTACCTCTGGTTAGGCAGGTTCACGACACCGATCTTGGCGTCCAATGCCTCCGCATCATGAGGGTTGGCAACGATAGCCATTGTTGTGAGTTGTTGCGTATCTTAGAAAGGGGTTACTGAAACGAGAGTCAAACAGGCTGATATGATTCAGTCCTCAGAGAGAGTGGTCTTCTATGTCGCTCAGGTGGAACAAACCAAAAGGGCTTTAAACCTGTGTTTGTTGCAAAAAAAAAAATGCCAAAAAGTTGTGAGAAAAATAGGAAAGAAGAAGGCAGGAGGTTATTTTGATTTTGATATTGAAAATGAAATTACTCCAGGCCCATATAATAGTAATACCCACTTTTACATAGTAACAAGGGACAAGTTGCAAACCCAAAAAAGTCTATTACGTGGTAAGATCCAGGGGTATACTTTTAGATAATCTCTTATTAATGATTACAAACAGGATTATGTAATAATGTGTTACCCGGACTTGAAAGTCTAGATTCTGTCCAGTTCAGCGGCGAAACTTTCTTTGACTTTTCCACACAAATCATAAAGCATCCCGGCTCAACCAAAGAGAGTGTACGAATCTAGTGAGTAGTGAACTGCTCTACACTTTAACCAGAGATTATAAGCGCTGACAACAGCAGCATAAAACCATGAATCGGCTAGGCCTTTCAATCCCTAGGCTGGCTGTATCTGCGGCGCCCAGGGTTTTGCTGGCAAGTGCCAGGCAACCCGCCGCTCGGCCTCTGGTCGCCACACTCATTTCGAGATCGCCAACCGGCGTTTTCTACAGACCTTTCAGCCTGTCAGCAACGCGGTTTGAAGAGAATAAGGGCGCGGATAATAAGTCCACTAAGCCGAAACAGCAGCCCGAGCCGAACGGGCAGACCCGTTTGTACCTTGTTTTTGGCGCATTTTTGGGAACCCTGTTCCTCATGAACCTGTACGCCGAGTCGGTGATGCCGGGTCTGACGTGGGAGGAGTTTAGAACCAACTTTATGGACAGAGGACTGGTGCAGAAGATTACCGTCGTGAACCGAACGACGGCAAAGGTGACGCTGCGCAGCGATGCGGGTCTCGGAACATTGGGCGGCAGCAGCATTATCCACTTTACGATCGGATCAGTAGAGTCATTTGAACGGAAATTGGAGAATGCTCAGAACGAGCTCGGTATTCCGCAGAATGAGCGGATCCCTGTGGCGTACGCTACTGAAGGATCGATCTTGTCTTCGGTGCTGACGTTCCTACCTACAGTCCTGCTGATTGGTGGTTTGTTATATATTAGTCGCCGAGGCGCTCAAGGCGGCGCCAGCGGCATCTTTGGCGTCGGCAAAAGCAAGGCCAAGCTGTTCAACCAGGAGACCGACATCAAGGTCAAGTTTAAGGACGTCGCCGGCATGGACGAAGCAAAGGTAGAAATCATGGAGTTTGTCAACTTTCTCAAGGACCCCAAAAAGTACGAGCGCCTAGGCGCCAAGATTCCTCGCGGTGCTATTCTGTCTGGCCCCCCTGGTACAGGTAAGACCCTGGTTGCAAAGGCCACAGCGGGCGAAGCTGGCGTGCCTTTTCTGTCTGTGTCTGGATCTGAGTTTGTGGAGATGTTTGTGGGTGTTGGTTCTAGCCGGGTGCGGGACCTGTTCAAGACCGCGCGCAAGATGGCCCCGAGCATCATTTTCATTGACGAGATCGACGCAATTGGTAAGGCCCGTGGCCAGGGCGGTCAGTTTGGTGGAAACGACGAACGAGAGTCTACTTTAAACCAAATGCTGGTCGAAATGGATGGGTTTGCGTCGTCCGACCACGTTGTTGTTCTGGCAGGTACAAATCGACCCGATATCCTGGATCCGGCGTTGCTGCGTCCGGGTAGATTTGATAGACACATTAGCATTGACAAGCCGGACATTGAGGGCCGCAAGTCTATCTTTCATGTCTACCTCAACAAGATCAAGACTAAACTGGATCTGGACGAGCTTGCAGGCCGCCTGTCGGCTTTGACGCCGGGGTTTGCTGGCGCTGATATTGCCAACTGCGTGAACGAAGCTGCACTGATTGCGGCCCGTAAGGGTGCTCACACCGTGGAAATCACGCACTTTGAGCAGGCTATTGAGCGTGTCATTGCTGGTTTGGAGAAGAAGTCAAGAGTGCTTTCTGTTGAGGAACGTCGCACTGTGGCGTATCATGAAGCTGGCCACGCTATCTGTGGGTGGTTTTTAAAGTACGCCGATCCGCTGTTGAAGGTCTCAATTATCCCCCGTGGCCAAGGCGCACTTGGATACGCGCAGTACTTGCCTCCCGATATTCAGCTGCTTTCAGAAGAAGAGCTGTCGGACCGCATGGCCATGACGCTCGGAGGCCGTGTGTCCGAGGAAATCCACTTCTCCAGCGTCACCAGCGGTGCCAGCGACGACTTTAAAAAGGTGACTGCGATCGCGACCAATATGGTGACGGCTTGGGGCATGTCCGACAAGCTCGGGTGGCTCAACTTTGACGACAACGGGCAGCGCTGGAACAAGCCGTTCTCGGAAAAGACTGCGGAGCTCATTGACCAGGAGGTGAGGCGCATCATCAAGGAGGCCCATGACAAGTGCGAGCAACTTTTGGTGGCCAAGAAGACCGAGGTGGGCCTAGTTGCGGAGGAACTGCTGGCCAAGGAGGTGATTACGAGGGAAGACATGATTAGACTGCTGGGGCCTAGACCGTTCCCCGAGCGCAACGACGCGTTTGATAAGTACCTGGATAAGAGCAAGTTGGGCGACTTTGGAAGCAACCGAGAGAGCCCGGCTGTTTGAAGCAATGCACTCTTTTGTTTGTGTAAATATACTGCTGTACATAATGTTATTTGATTTTGATAGAAGGTTTGTGGGGCGGCCTAAGGAGCAGGCATTTGCTGGAGGTTGGTCTGGATGAATTTCACAATGTCCTTGGATTCCTGTGGTGATTGAGCGTGCTGCTGCATATTGACGACTTTGGCGTAGTAGTAAATGGCCTTGAACATATGTAATGCAGCCGCCTCCGCCGGCACCCTGCCCACGCCCGTCCCTAGCCCCGTCAGCATCACATTCAGAGTCGGCTCAGCGTGGTGTTCATCATGCGCAAACAAATGCGTATCCGCCAGCACCGACATCAGGTTCCACGTACAATTGAACACCGTCGAATCACACAATCTCTCATGCTGCGCTCTAGCTATCCTCGTCGGCGTTGCCATTGTCGGCAAGTGAATCAAGTCTGGCACCGGTTTCCCCGGCTGTTTAAGCGTCTGGGGCGGCGTGATATGGGCCAGCAGGAAGCTCGCCGGTATGCGCACGGCGGTCTGGACCGGGTTATACGCCATTGAGTACGGCGACGAGTGCATCATGGCCATCTGCACCGCCGCCGACACGCTCCTTGTATTGACCTCAGCCACTGAGCTGTCTAGCAGCGATAGGTAGTACAGGTTTATGGCCAGATCAAAACCGCCCTCCATCCAGCCAAACGAGTTGCCCGGAGACACTATCGCGCCAATTCGAAGCTGCTCTACGGCTGGTGCAATTGAGCTTGCCTGGAGCAGCCCAGCATCTGTGACCACTGTTGCATGGACCAGCGTTGAGCTGCTGGCACTGGTGCTTGTGCCAATTACGGGGTGCCCCTCGGCGGTAGTCAGGGTTTGCGAGGCTAGTAGGGACTGGAAGGTGGTCTGGAACTCGGTGGTGCGGTCGTAGATGTAGAAATGCAGTTTCTTGTAGGAAGGAGCTAGCAGGCGGCCCATTTTCAGTGCTTTCATATCTATGAACCGTTAAGAAGAAGTGTTTAGATGGAGGTACAAGATTGCTCCCAATTATGTGCGTTCATTGGGAGGTCAAGTTTTGTGACACAAAAACCTCCAATATTCAGCCTAGTTTAAATGTCTTGATTGCCATAAGATTTTACCAACAATTCTATGTTCTACCTCTTCATTACTGCAGTTTAGCTCTCAATAAGTTCGAAATTGCGATATAATCAGCCTCAGTTGTTGCTTTCCCATTCATATACAACACCGTTGCATAATAATACAACGCTTTAAACATGTGCAGCGCTGCAACCGGATGCGGAACCTGGCCCGAGCCCGTGCCCAAGCCTGTCAGCAAAATATTTAAAGAAGGCTCAACCGTCTGAGCAGGCGAGAATATGTGCGAGTCCGCCAACGTCGAAACCAAGCTCCAGGTACAGTTGAAAACCGCCGAGTCGCATAACCGGCCAGCCGAGTTTACGTTGAGAGCCCCCGGCGTTGGCCCTGTTGGGAGATGAACTAAGTCCGGTGCAGCTTCAAGCAGGTGGTATGGTGGCGGCGGCGGCGGCGGCTGCTGCTGCGCCCTTGCCTGCGGGTGACTGCTCGCCCCGACCGGCTCGCCCGTGCCGATCGTCGACAGCAGCATGTGGCCCGGAATCCGAATCGCGTGCTGCGGCGGGTTGTACGCCATTGTATGCGGGGACACTCTCTGCAGTGTCGTTTGCAGCGCCGCGGTGAGCTTGGCCTGGGTTATGCTTCGGTTCAAAATGGACGAGTAGAACTGGTTGATTGCCCAATCAAACCCGCCCTCCATGCGGCCAAACGAGTTGCCGGGGGACACAATGGCGCCGATTTTGAGGTCGTGGACAGCACCATCGATGGAGAAGGTATGGAAGTACATGGTATTGGTTATGACGGTGACCTGGATGGCATAGTGGCTGGTGTAGGCGGGAGAGCTACTGCCTCCAAGAGCGAAGGCGCCTTCGTTGTGGCCCTGGTGGGCCAACAGCATTTGAAAGTAGCTGCGAAACTCGGGTGACTTGTCGTAAATGTAGAAATGAAGCTGCTTGGTCGGGTGGTTCATTCTGATGGTGCCTGAGAAGCTACAGCAAAGATTGAAAAAGAAATCGTGGGGTAGATACAATTTAAGGTTCACGTGAAGTTACTCATACATCACTTTTGTACAACGATAGTCGCCTTTGCAAGATCGATCGAGTTACTGAAATTTAAAGGCATGGCATGAGAGAAAGCAAAAGGCTTCATTTTGAGAATTCAAGTGATTGGTTAAGTCGGCCAATCCACTGCATGAAATGCCTTTGGATTTGACCATATCTGAAGACATTGGGCTTGATGGGATACATTAAAATCCATATAGAATAGAAGCATCAAGTTGCTTAGCGTTTTTTGTTCTAACGTTGAGATACGTCTTTGATGCTGTAATATTTTACTTTAAGCAGAATCTGGGGTAAGCAGCTTATGCCCGTTGGATTTGACTGGTGATTTTCCCATCTTATCGACTCAATTATAACGCAAAATCATTTTCATTAAACTTCTTGCGTTGAAAAAGCTCAATTACTTGAGTATAAATTTTAGCTAAGCAAAGGTTTCTTATTGACCGTGATATTTGCAATATATAGAAGTACTGCTTGTAAGACAAAGAGTTCCACATCAAGTCGGTTAAAGGTTGTCATTTGCTTAAATTTCCTGACAATGAATTGAAGGAAAGAACAACATTGTAAACATTTTAATTGATTGACTGGAAAATCCAAAATAGATTGCAAATGAGGGCAATTGGACAAAGGTGCTCTTTTTTTCATTTGCAAGCTTGAATCACATCCCTTTTAATCGCTTATATACAGCCTACCAGTTAACAAACTCTACCATTTCGAAAAACTATACTTTCATCCGCAATATAATAATTCTATTCACTTTTGATATATTTTAACTCTCAAAGCGGTTTTTTGTTTAATATAGTCGAATCTTTTTCTTGTGCACCACCATCCCACATTACCAAACCAAGCATGAGTTACTCGAACTTGATTACTGCTCTTACACTGACCTCTAGGTAGTCAATGCCTTATCACAACATCAAACTCAAGTACTCTCTTTAGTTAAGAGAAGGGTGCACTTAAACTCTTGATCTCAAATCTAGCATCTTATGTACTTGCCACCATCTGAAATTTAGATGTCGAAGTTAGTTAGCCAATATCTGTATCATAGAATAGCCTGCTAAAATGGGTTTATATATAAGCTTTCAAAAAAGAAGTGTATTGTACCTCTATTTGTATTCATTAGGAATCTCGGCCACTTTTAACGGTCCATTCGTCGGTAAGTTCAATTTCAATGCTATAATCATGTCTCGTAACATTCATCAAGCTTGATTGTGCATTTGGAGAACTGATTCTATGACTATTCACTTGAGACTTTCTTGGAAGAATTGTTGAAGGCCAGTAGCTCAATTTCAAGTTCTCAAAAAGCCATTGTATCCTGAACTTGGAACCAACCATTTTCCCGCGTAGGACCCCCATATTCAATTCCGGGTTAAGCTCTGCTTCTGCTGTATTCATTACCAGGGTTTGTTCTAGACCCATTCCAAACTTTTCTAAAATAATTGCGGTTCCTTTTTATGTCAGTTTCAACGAGTGGTGAGTTACAAGATCGGATGAAGCCGTTACCATTATGTGCATGGAAACATTTGAGTTAACGCCTTTCAATCACAAGGGAAGAAAAATACTACAATCGAGCCGAGTACGAGATCATCCGTTTTAACAGGTTGAATCATTCTTTCATTGAATAGACCTGAATAAAAACCACCATAGAATCTTTCTAATACTTGGGTCTCTTATAACTGTGTTTCTTCTTAATTGCAAACAAGCCCATAAATCGGCACCAAAAGTCATGGTATCACAATGCAAAACGACGAAAGTTGCATTTTCTCGCCAAGTTCTTCCAACTGTCTTGGTGTCTCAGTGCCGAGTTAAAATTCCATCTCTGATCCGAGAGTTTGTAACATTTGTTGACATTGTCCAAGATGGTCTTAATAGCGTGACATTACAGATAGAGTCACAGCACTATAGCTGCAACGCCTTTCTTTTGCAATGGAAATGGGGATTTTGCTGCAATATTTCAGTGAAAAACAGCTCGAGGAGACAGAAATGTATTTTCACTTGTGTATACCTCTTCATATAATCAATATTATCATTACTAATAATTACCTAATGTTACTAATGTTTACTAATGATTACCTAACAGAGACAACCAATCACATCATGCCAACTTGTTTTCCCCTCACAAGCCATGTTTCCTCTACACTGTGATTACCTAATCAGTGCTTGAATTGGTAATAGATGCCTTCTTACGTCATCAACATTGTCCGAGTCATCCCGAATTGCTTAGCTCAGCATTCAATTTTGGCTGTGACATTTGTCACATTCTCATAAAATATTATTATAAACTATTATGTATTACACTTAAAAAATTAATTTGTTTTCATAATGATTATTAGTAACAGTAATATAAATCACTATGAAATCTGTCACTGAGTATTTACAATTCCACTTCACTTTGGTGCAGCCGCCGCACTTAAATTCTGATTGGGCTTTATTCTCTCTCTCACAATAAATTTTTTGAAATTGTCATCAAAAAACCCTTCCAGTATCAAACAAACATATTTAACTCAGTTCATGTCCAACTTTTTTTCTTCCTTCCTCTTTCTCTTCTTTTTCTGATCAAACCTACAGAGTCTTCTTCTTTCTTATCAGCAATTCGTTAAAACAATGTACAGATCAGTTGCTAGAACAGTCGCCCGCTCGGCTATCAGAGCCACTGCGCCCGCCTCAAGATTGGCCTCCCCTCGTTTGGCCGTCCTTCTGCAGACCGCAAACAAGTCGACCTGGGCCAATGTTGCGCAGGGCCCTCCCGATGCCATTCTTGGTATCACTGAGGCGTTCAAGAAGGACGCCTTTGACCAGAAGATCAACCTGGGTGTGGGCGCTTATCGTGATGATGCCGGCAAGCCATTTGTCCTGCCCTCCGTTCTCGAGGCTGAGAACCGGGTTCTCCACAAGAACCTCAACAAGGAGTACGCCGGAATCACCGGTGTTCCTGATTTCACTGCTGCTGCCGCTGAGCTTGCTTACGGTGCTGATTCTCCGGCTCTTACTGAGAAGAGACTGGCAATCACCCAGTCCATCTCAGGAACTGGTGCCCTCCGCATTGGCGCTGAGTTCATGGCCAAGTTCTTCCCCTCTAAGAAGGTGTTCCTGCCAACTCCGACGTGGGCTAACCACGGCGCTATCTTTAAGGCCGCGGGCATGACCCCTGTCCAGTACAGATACTACGACGCCAAGAACATTGCATTGGACTTTGACGGGCTTGTCGAGGACCTGCGCAAGGCCGAGGACGGGTCCCTGGTGCTCCTGCACGCCTGCGCTCACAACCCTACTGGCGTCGACCCAACCCCCGAACAGTGGCGCTCTCTCTCGGAGGTGTTCAAGGAGAAGGGCCACTTTCCCTTCTTTGACATGGCGTACCAGGGCTTTGCGTCCGGTGACATTAATGTGGACGCCTACGCGGTGCGCTACTTTGTGGAGCAGGGCCACCAGATTGCGCTGTGCCAGTCCTTTGCCAAGAACATGGGTCTGTACGGCGAGCGTGCCGGCGCCTTTTCGCTGGTCACCGAGTCCGCTGAGGAGGTCAAGCGTGTCGACTCCCAGCTCAAGATCATCATCCGCCCTCTCTACTCCAATCCCCCCATCCACGGCGCCCGCCTTGCGTCCGAGATCCTGAACGACGAGGGCCTAAGGGCTCAGTGGCTCGGCGAGGTCAAGCTGATGGCCGACCGCATCATCTCCATGCGCGCGCTCCTCAAGGATAACCTGGAGGCCCTTGGATCCAAGCGTGACTGGTCCCACGTCACCTCTCAGATTGGCATGTTCTGCTACACGGGCTTGACGGCGGAGCAGGTGGACACCCTGGCGAAGGAGTACTCGGTGTACTTGACTCGTGATGGTCGTATTTCGATTGCGGGTATCACGTCGTCGAACGTGGTCCGCTTGGCGGAGGCCATTCATGCTGTCACTAAATAAACAAAGTGAACCTTGAAGAGGATAGGCCTAGGTTATGTAGAAGGATGTAAAGTACATTTTGTGAAGACCGTTATGACAAAGTAGTTAATGAATGATTGAACTAACATGGCTATGTGAGAATACTTGACAATGCCAGGAGTTGGAGTAATTATTACAACGAGCGACTGCCACGATACCAACGCTCAAAGCAATTGACCATGCTACGAAATGGTAGGCCAACTATTGAATTTGATTTCGGCCTACACTGGAATGCAATTGAATGTTAATCAAGGACCAGAAAGTTTGTATATATGATGAGATTGAAAAAAAAAGTAAATGATCCGATATCACTATAAAATTCACAATGCATTAACTCGGAAAATCGTTTTGGTAAGGAAGAGAAGTAGAAGAGGGAGGTAAAGGAGGGTGTAGGGAAGGATGTATGGGAGGTTTTCTAAAATGTGGGGCAAAGTTTGACAAAAAACAAAAACGGTCAACCGGAATTGACAACAAGTCTAAGGCACTAGCTATGGTATATATATATAAAAGAAATAAGAAAAAAAGAAAAGAGGAGGAACTGAATAGAAACAAGAATAGCGAATGCATGGCGGCTTTATTTTGTATATAAAGGAGGGTTATATGAAGCGTTGGATTGGTTTGAGACTAACCTATTCAGAATGAGCTCCAGTATATAAACTTTTAGGGAGAGAGAGGCAGGCACATATAATACCATTGAGATCAAACACAGCAAGCAGAGAGAACCTTGGTTCAGTTGGCAAAACAGAAAGAGAGAGAGAGAGAGAGAAAAGCAGGACGAACAAGTAGACAGAAATTAGCTAAACAGAGGTCAGTGGAGGTTTGACGAAAAAAAGTATGAGAGTGAGAGCGATAGGTTTGTTGAGTACCAAAATTTTAGTTCTGGGTCTCTAGCTATATTGACTTTGGACAAATGGGCTGCTGGTTCGTGATGGTTGCTTTACTAGCAGACAAGAAAGAGACTATGCCATATGGTAGGCTAAAAGGAGAGGGTGTTTGTGATCCCCTGGCCCAAAATTTCTTAACTCATCTTCTTAACGCTCAAATAATCGCTTGGTAACTATCAACACTTGAAATAGATTCTATGATTATGAGATAGTTTTCTGAGCATTATAAAGCTTTTGCTAAAACTTGTGCGTGCAAAATTGAATGATCTAGAAATGATATGTTGAAGAGAATAATGCTGATTAAAGGAACATTCAAGATATCTATTGAAGAAATATTCTGTGAATAGCGATGCTTATTAGCTTAGATGATTCATGGGTTGCCAAAGGTTTACAGCTATGTGCAGTAGAGTACGAGGTTATGCAACTATCGAAAGGAGTAAACTCTACATCTTTTGCCGTCGCATTAAAGATGTCAAATTCATGTCCATTTGAGCTCATATCCAGATAACTTCATTGCCAAAGTCTCAAGTCATCCAAAGGAACCATTGACTGCTTATGAGGCAATGCTTCATAGAATCACAATTTAAGCACTTCTCCTACCATCCTCCAAAAACCGTTTCTACTCAAGTCTATCTACAATTTATTCAAAGTTTCTGTCACAACATCCACCAGATGCTCTCCAATCTCTTCATTCTCAACCAAATCCTCAAACTTGGCCTTCACCGCTACCCCCAGCGCCGCAGACTGTTCAGATGCACTCACAGCTTTGCCCAAAAGCCCCAAAAGCCCTGTAATCGTGTCGTCCACCGCCGGGTTCGGCGCCTGCGCAATCTCAAGCAAGTCAGCCAAGATCGTGGCAACCTGGGTGCAAGCACTCGACAAAATCAGAGTTTTGTTAGGCGAGCCTAGAGCACGCTCAAGCGCGGCCTCAAAGTCTGAGATGGGCGAGGTGTCGGAAATGGAAACGTCGGAGGTAGTTGTGCCCAGATGCAAAACGTCCTGCGTGCCGGAAGAAGCAGGCACGCTGGACGGGGCCTGGCTGCTCTCGATCTTGATCCGGGGCGCCTCGTCCACAGGACCGGAGTTGGCCAGCAGGGTTTCAATGTCGATAGGCTGTTCCTCGACGCGGAGCTCGTCTTTGGGTTCGGCGCCAGCAGTGCCTTTGGTCTCACGTTCAAGTTTGACGCGCTCTTTGCGTTCTTCCTTTGTCTCGACGCGTTTGGTGGCCAGTAGAGATTCGAGTTTGGCAATGGACTTGGAGGCGTTTTCAACAACGTGAGCTGGCGGGCCTGAGTACTTTTTGAGAATCGGCAAAATGTCTGGAATATCCTGTGTATTGTCCATTAAGGCACAGTGTTTGATGACTTGCTTGATACGGTGGATCAGCGGGTTGTAAACTTGGTCCGGCGGCGCGTACTCAAACCCATCGTCAGCCTGCATCAAATCCATGTCGTCCACCAGCTGGTCCATCGCATCCTGCATCTCCTCCGTTGGAATCATAGGATGCTCCGTCACCGTCTTGAAGCCCCCCGTTTCCTTATCCTTGACCCTCACCTCGCCCAGCGGTGGGAACCTGTAATGCCGCTGGTCCTGCGCAAACGGCAAGTGCGTCAACACGAGGCACTCCAGGTTCTCCTCAATAACCGGGGTCAGGGCGCACATTTGGGCGTCTTTGCCGTCCTTTTGCACGAGCCTCACGATTGCAGCTGACTTTTCCAAAAATAGCGCGTGGATCAAGCTGCTCAGCGCCATGGTTGCTTCGGGCTCGCCTTTGGCCCCGACTACATAGTCCGTGTTGCTCATACTCATGTACCGGGGAATCATGTTTTCCTTGACAAACCCGACAATCATCATGCTGGCCGGCTCCTGGCTGCGCAGCTTGATGACTTGCTCTTCTTCTTCCGTGAGCACGACAATGTCAGGGCCAAACCGGTAGCCGGACTTGACGTCTTCCGCCTCGACCTCTGTTTTGACCTCGGGGTCGTTTTCATCTACCACGTAAAACTCAGTAAGTCGTTTAACTTCTTGCAAGCCTTGCTTTTTCAAAGCAGAGAGTTTGGCGTCAGGGGAGCCTTGAGTAGCCTGCGAGGCCGCCGGTTTGCCTGCAGTGGCATAAGCCACAGCCGTCGAAGCTGTCGCAACCCGAGTTGCGGGGAACGCTTCTATATCAATAGAAATGCAATTATCAATAGGATACTCCGTCAAGTCGCCCAAAGTCAGCTTGCCTGCAAATGTTTTAATCGGGCGGACTTTTTTCACACTCGGCAACTGCAGCGAGTCTACTGCTTCTTGAGCGTTTGCAAACACCGAGTCAGGAATCTCGCACAGCTTTTTTAGTATTGCCTCGCTCTGTTTTTTGCGAGGGTCAATTGGGCCATCGTCCTCAGATTCCACGATTCCATTCTCCGTATCATCAAAATCCACACCAAGAACCTTGAACTGAATGTTATTCTTGCTCATTTCGTCCCGTATTGCCTCAATATCGCCCTCTGTCTCTTCCAGCGGTTTGGAGTACCGCGCGTTGGTCAGCACATAGATGTTCTTGATATACTTCAAATGCCGGCAGTACGTCCGGATCATGTCAATGGCAACCACAATGCCTGAGATAATGTCTGCAGCGTCCACTTCGCTCGGCACCAGCTCCCTGCGCACCTCGTGCAACATTTCGAGAGTGAACATCGTCACGTCTTGTAGCACCGCAATGTTTGAATACTCTCCCTGCGTCGCCAGGTTGTTTTTAGTTTCTACACACGTTAGCCAGGGCACTACACACAAAGCAACGCAAAATACGCACGTTTGCTGTTGACGGCTACAAGGCCCGCGACGTCTGTTTTGCGCTCGCTCATGATTTTGTTGGCTATCAAGTTGTAGATGTAGTCCATACCCCAGTCCAGGTCGTGTTTGGCGCGTCCGTGGTGGGCCTTGCCCATAGTCGGGCCAACATCCACTACGAAAATCGTAGCCTAGAAAATGTTAGCATAGCGAAATTTCATTCACAAAGCCATACCTCTTTAGACGCCATGTTGGTGGTGGAGTCGTGATGTGGGTTACAGGTTCATGTTAGGTAATACGATGCGAGGTGGGCAGAGTTTACAACGATCAGATGCCGAGCCCAGATCTGACCTTAAGCAAAGACGAGACATGGTCACCGACATGATCGCTGGCATTGCCATTGTCGATACATGTCCTGAGACCTCAATTCAGTGAAATATCATCTATGAAACCAATTTGATGTTGAAAAATTGAGTGCAACTTCGCTAGCAGAAATAGATTGGAGGGGCTTGGTGGACTTTGTGGGGTTGTTTATATGGGAAAGTGCTCCAAACCCTGTAGGGCCTTCTACACCCGGTTCGGCCCCGGCAATCCTAGGACCCTCCAACAGCCCTGAAATCCCCGGAACACCCGGGGACAGCTTGCAGCCTTTTTTTCGTTATCTATTACTGGGCAGACAAGACCAAAAGCTCAACATTTTTTTTATTTTTCCTTCCTGGGGTGTCGTCGGGCAAGAGATGGCGTGTGATTTGAGTGTAGACGAGAATTAACTTTTCCTCCTCCAAATCATTTCTCTCCCTAATTTCTACCTTTCGGTTTTCGATCTTTCTGTGATTTATCTGGTTCAACTCGTTACAAATGCTCACTCGTGCTGCTCAAGGCTGTGCTCGAGCTAATACCCTTCGTTCTGTATGTATGTCAATGTTTTGAAGGCTTGACTAACTCTGTCTCAGTTTAGACAATACTCTACTACTGCTGCGACGCCGTCGCGGCCGCTCTTTACTGTCGCTAAACGCATTGTGCAGACCGCGACTGTTTGTGCAGTGGCGTACGGATCAGGGGTGTACTATGCTAGCATTGACGACAAGTTCAACCGTCTGTTCACCAAGTACGTGCCGTTAGCCGGGGTGGTTATGGACTTTTTGGAAGAGCGGGAGTATCAAAACAACATTGCATCCAGGGCACGCCGGGCCCAACTAGAAAGCGAATCGCAAGACTCCTACTACTACAGACGATCCCCGGTCTCTTCTGCCGTGGAAAACGTGTCCAGCTCATCTTCACTCACTAGCAGCCGATCGGAGGAGCATTCCGCGGGGCACAAACAGACCCAATCGTCCAGTAATGCGACTTCCGCCACCTCGTCAAAAGATCCGCTATCGCCAAAGCGGTTCTTTGACGCTGTCTCAGGCACTGTAGGTGGTGACCGTGACTACTTGCCACTGGTACTGCTTCCAGATGACCAGGATGCAGTTCTCAACAAGGCCGCCATGTCACTCAACGCACTCATTTCTTCATTCAACGCCAGCGCCATTTCCGAAGAAACCGTTCTCAAAGTTTCCAGAACCCTTGCGGACGTAGCCAAGACTAACGCTAGTGTCGCCCCGCGCTACTCGCAAGTGATCATGTACAAGAGCGAAAAGTTCGACCGACTTTACCGCAACTATCGCCTGATCTGGGAAGAGTACCTTGACACCCAGGAACAGATGAGCAGCACCAAGGCCACGCCCACCTCAAACCCCGTGCTCGCCGACTACAGCAAGAAGCTCAGCGAAGAAATCACAGAAACAGAACTCCTACTCGTCAAGCTCATTAACTCCGGCAAGCGCGGCCACGACCTCGACGTCACGGACCCCCAGTTTATCAAGTACAAGAACTACACCGCGTCTCTCAAGAAAAAGAAGCTGGCCCTCGCTCAGCAGGTTACCCTCCCTGTTGGCGCCATCTCAACCCCTCCCCCTGCCCCAAAGCCCCACAGTCCCTATGGTGCGCTTGACGGCACAGAGATTTCACTACAACTAAAGCTAGCTCTAACACTGCTGGTCACTGCCCTCCAGCAGCAGTCTCACGTTCCGCTAGGGCCTTACATCCAAGGCGTGCGCGAGGCGATGGCGTCATACCCCGACAAAGAGGGCATGATTCACGAAGCATTGAAAGGGATCATCGTTCCAGAAAATGTCGATCTGGAGCCTGTACTGCATGACATTCTGACGTACGACAACGGGCGGCCGTAGGTTTACAAACATCACTCATGAAAAAAAGTAGGAACAATAGAATAGTGCATTTTAATTGGTGAGAGATCTGATGAGGTAAGCGATATAAGATTACGGAATAACAAAATATGGGGAAGCCAGCCGTGCGGTATTAGGGTTTTTATGGTGAAGCCTGATGCCGTCAGTAGATGCAATTGTGTAGAGTGAGTGAGTACAAGCGTAAGAGAGGAAGAATTTGGGTTGATTGAGATAATCCAATGGACACTGAAACTGGAGGTTGGTAGAAATTGGATATCAGATTGGAAGATGATTGTGCAAAGTTGAATCCTGGCTGACATCAGCGCTATGATTCAGTTCTTGTCTGAAACACCTTTGGTATACATTCAACGCCATTTTTCATCCATAGTCCCACCGAATGGCATTAAACAGCCAGGTGTCATGTCTGATTCTCAAAATCAGGAGCAAGAACGGCTTTAATATTTGGCGTGCCTTGTATCGAGTGTGTGTGCCTAGTTAACTTGGCCGTTTATAACTTGCAGTTAATATTCTACAAGCACCAATTTAAATGGCTCCATACGACGCATATATCTAGTTCTTAATTATTCCAGTGCTTATCTTTTCAGTTTGAAGGGCCGTCCAAGGCTGAAATTGCGCGCACTAAAACTGCCTGTAGAGCTTTCTTTGGCCCAAAGAAGAAGACTGCCGTTGGTGGGCAACTTCTGCTTTCATGCTGCCGTGCATTGCGGAATGGTTCAATATATATGTTAGCGAGCTGGTCCACCACTGCCGATGCCGCATTTATTTTATTTTTCTGAAGAAGTCAACATTGCAATAGCCGTCCGTGGTGTGAGAGGACTGGATCAGATCACGGCAACTCTAGTGGCTTGCGTTGGGGAGTACATCTAATGGCAACGACTAGCGAGAGCCACCACGCACAAAATCTAGATATGTTCTCTATTGAAACATCCTCATCTGTCCATCTCCTCACTTTCCATCAAAAACCATGCACTAAGTGTGCCCATCCTATGCTCTGTAGTCTGTATGTAGATCACATCACCATCCTTGCTGACACAGGGTTGGGGTTGGAGCTGTTCACTAAAGTGGCCTTGGTGCCTTTTGTCTCTCACAATCGAGTTTTTTTTCTTATTAAAGGCTCTCATCCGTCAAATTTTCACTTTTCTTCTCTTCTTCATCTTTTCTTCTTTAAATATCTATTCATCTTTGTATAATGTCCGACCGTGATATCCTCCCCGAAGGCCTCAAGCCTGTGCATTACGATCTCAAGGTCTTCAAAATCGACATTCCGGCCCTTACTTATGCCGGTACCGTCGTGATTGAGTACTCGGCAACCAAGAAGGTTGATGCGGTATACCTCAATGCCAGAGATCTTGAAATTATCTCAGCTTCCGTGGTTGCCACTTCTACAAAGACTGAGTCGACGATTGGCGTCAAGGAAATCACATATGATAAGGCTACTGAAGTCGTCACTATTCCACTTGAGTCGTCAATTGAGGAAGGCTCAAAGGTGCTGGTGACCGTCAATTTCACGGCCTTGATTCAGACCAACATGGCGGGTTTCTACAGATCTCAATACAAGGATGCCAATGGCAAGGATGCGGTCATGCTCTCCACGCAATTCGAGGCCACTGACGCCAGACGCGCCTTTCCGTGTGCGGATGAGCCTGAGCTCAAGGCTACTTTCGACGTCTCCGTCGAGGTGCCTGAGGCTTGGACCGCTCTGTCAAATATGCCGGTTGTTTCGAGCACTGCTCCTGGTGATGGCAAGAAGGCGGGTGAGTCGTCTGACGTCAAGGTTGTCAAGTTTGAGCGAACTCCCATCATGTCTACCTATCTGCTTGCCTGGGCCACTGGTGACTTTGAATACATTGAGGCGTTCACAGAGCGCAGCTACAATGGAAAGAAAATCCCTGTCCGTGTTTACACCACCAGGGGTCTCTCCAAGCAGGGTGAGCTCGCTTTGGTCAGCGCCGCCAAGATCATTGACTACTTTTCCGAGGTCTTTGACATTGACTACCAGCTTCCCAAGGCCGATCTCTTAGCTGTGCATGAGTTCTCGCACGGTGCCATGGAAAATTGGGGTCTCGTCACTTACCGTACTACCGCTGTTCTTTTTGATGAGGCCACTTCTGCAGCTGCTTACAAGACTCGTGTTGTCTACGTGGTTGCTCATGAACTGGCTCACCAGTGGTTTGGAGACCTTGTCACCATGTCCTGGTGGCGTGAGCTCTGGCTCAACGAAGGTTACGCTACCTACGTTGGTTGGCTCGCTGTCGATCACCTGTACCCTGAATGGCAGGTGTTTTCGAGATTCGTCTCTGAGAGTTTACAGGGTGCATTGGGTTTGGACTCTCTGAGACAGTCGCATCCCATTGAGGTCCCTGTCAAGTCTGCTTTGGACATTGACCAAATCTTTGACCACATTTCCTACCTCAAGGGTGCTTCGGTTATCCGCATGATTTCCAACCAGTTGACCGACAAGGTTTTTGTTAAGGGTGTGTCCAACTATCTCAAGAAGCACTCTTACGCCAATGCCACCACTGTAGATCTCTGGACTGCTTTGTCTGAAGTCAGCGGTGTTGATGTTAACAAGATCATGAGCAACTGGACCTTGAAGATCGGGTTTCCCTTGGTTACTGTCACCGAGAAAGAGAACGGCGACGTTGTTCTTAGACAGGACAGATTTTTGAGTACTGGCGATGTCACTGATGCTGATAACGAGACGCTTTGGTGGATCCCTCTTTCCTTGTCTTCTGGTCCCAAGCTTGAAGACAAGATCACCACTGTTTCCACCTTTGACACCCGTGAGGTCACCATCCCTGGCTTGGCCAAGGAGCCTTTTTTCTTGCTCAACAAGGACGCTGTGGGTGTTTACCGTGTCAACTACTCTGCTGAGCGCTTGGCCAAGATTGCTCAGAACATTGACCAGCTTTCTCTCAACAACAAGATTAGTTTGCTGGCCGACGCTGCCTCCTGTGCTACTGCTGGTGTTGGCTCCACCTCTGGCCTGCTTTCTGTCATTCTGGCTCTTAAGGACGAAACAGACTTTGACCTCTGGGGCGAGATCTTTAAGCAGCTCAACATATTGACCTCTGCCTGGTTTGAGCAAGACGAAGAGGTCAAGGCCGCTCTTCAGAAGCTGACTCAAAGCATTCTGGCCCACAACCTTGGGAAGCTGGGCTGGGAGTTTGCCGAGGGCGAGGACTTCCTCACTGGCCAGCTCCGCACGCTCTTCATCTCGCAGGCCGTCATTGCCAACGTCCCCGAGGCTCTCGAGATCGCGAAGGCCAAGTTTGCTCAGTGGAAGGGCGGTGACAAGACTGCCATTCACCCAAGTTTGAGAAGTGCTGTGTTCAGAGCTGCTCTTAAGAGCGAGGGCCAGGATCTCGAGGACGCCTACGACACTATCTACCAGCAGGTCGTGGACCGGCCTGCGGTCGACTCGGCAGAAATTGCATTGGGCGCTCTTGGTAAGGTGTCTGACAAGAAATTTATCGACCGTGGCTTGTCGTACATTTTGGGCCCCGAGGTACCTAAGCAAGATATGCACTCTCTCGCGGGCTCCCTGGCGGCGAATGGGCCGTCTAGATGGGCTACCTGGGAGTACATGCAGGCCAACTGGCCGGCGATTCGTGAAAAGTTCTCAAGCAACATGGTTATTCTCGACAGACTGGTCAAGCTGACCCTGCAGAATTTTTCGTCCATGAAGGCTCACAACGAGATTCAGGCTTTCTACGCGGACAAGGATAACCACGGCTACGACC